>PISX010006043.1:0-76354 GCA_004024625.1 Mellivora capensis | reverse complement strand
CATTTGCAAATATCTTCTCCCATTCCGTGGGGA
The DNA here is from genome assembly GCA_004024625.1 of Mellivora capensis. Taxonomy (NCBI): domain Eukaryota; kingdom Metazoa; phylum Chordata; class Mammalia; order Carnivora; family Mustelidae; genus Mellivora; species Mellivora capensis. The sequence continues at coordinate 76,321 of PISX010006043.1, read as the reverse complement.
TCAAAATTCCACCAGTATTTTTCAAAGAGCTGGAGCAAATAATCCTAAAATTTGTATGGAATCAGAAGAGACCCTGAATTGCTAAGGAAATGTTGAAAAACAAAAATAAAACTGGTGGCATCATGTTACCTGATTTCAAGCTTTACTACAAAGCTGTGATCACCAAGACAGCATGGTACTGGCATAAAAACAGACACATAGACCAGTGGAACAGAGTAGAGAGCTCAGATATGGACCCTCAACTCTATGGTCTAATAATCTTCGACAAAGCAGGAAAGAGTATAAAGTGGAAAAAAGACAGTCTCTTCAATAAATGGTGCTGGGGAAATTGGACAGCTATATGTAGAAGAATGAAACTCGGCCATTCTCTTACACTGTACACAAAGATAAACTCGAAATGGATAAAGGACCTCAACGTGAGACAGGAATCCATCAGAATCCTAGAGGAGAACGTAGGCAGTAACCTCTTTGATATCAGCCACAGCAACTTCTTTCCAGATATGTCTCCAAAGGCAAAGGATACAAAAGCGATAATGAACTTTTGGGACTTCATCAAGATCAAAAGCTTCTGCACAGCAAAGAAAACAGTCAACAAAATATATTAATCATATATTATTGATATATAAACAAATATTGTTGATATTTGTTTATATATCAATTTATATATATATTTGTATATATATCAGATATGATAGATAAACAAATATTTAATTATGTTATATTCTCAGGCAGATATATACTGTTTTTCTTTTTCTTATTCTTCTAAGCATGCTACTTAAGGTTTCCCATTTTTCTGTGAAATTATGTTTGTTTTTCAGGGCTGTTGCAACTACTCCATAGCTGGGGATGTGTTAAAGCATATGTGGGAATCTCGTCCAAGTTTAACTACCACCACCATAACAATAATAATGAAAAGTTAACATTTGTTGCTTTCTGTGTGTCAGATACAATGCTGAGTGTTTTACATACATTCTTCCATTCAGTCATCATGGCAACTCAGAGGGATTGATCTTATACACATTTTGTAGATGAGGATACAGATCTGGAGGGGTTATATGACTTGCCTAAGCTCACGTAGTGAGTCAGCAGGGACTTCTTGGTGGTGAAGGAATTCTCAGTGTATGGGAAAGATGGAATAATTTTATGGTTCCATCCCTGGTCGGGGTCTCTTGTTTTGGAAATTCAGGGGATCTTGCTAAGGTAAACTTTACTGAGTTACTGGGGCCTGATTCCTGGGCGGTGCACTGGGCTTTGGACATTCAGTGCTGGCCTTTCATCTCATAGATTGAGCCAGTGCCCATGTAGGATGGGCGCAGCCCAGGGTAGAGGCCTGGGGAAGAAGAAAATAACTTGCCTCATAATGAACCCAGGAATGAAACATCATCCTGGAGAAGGTGGATCAGTGGAACCTCCCCTAAAACATTTAAAAAGATAGGTGAACTATAAAGATAGAATTTTTGGTGTTTTAATTTTTTAAGCAGTCTCCACACCCAGGGTGGGGCTTGAACTCAACCCTAAGATCAAGAGTCACATGCTCTACCGACTGAGCCAGCCAAGCACCCCACAATTTCTTGTGTTTTAAAGGTGAATTTATAGTAGCAATATTATAAGGCAAAGATTCTTTCTAGGTGTAGTTAGAATGGCTCTCAGTTGTCTCATTCTCATGGCCAGTGGCAAATTGTGTTCTCTGTAAGTACTAAAAGATCCACCACAGTGAGCTGAGCAGTCCCTGAGCACCAGTTTGGGGTTCACTCCCAGTGCAGGAGCACTCTAGAATGAGGTGTGGAGGCTTGTGTCTGCCTGTTAAAGGAGGGCCTTTGGGGAGGGATCCAAGAAAAGATCAGCCAACCTCACTGCTTGGGTGTTTTGTGATGGAAACACAGTAGCTGTGCCTCTGAGGGTTATAGATCTCATTTTCAACTTAGGCCTTTAGTTTTTATAAGACTTATATTTTTTGCTGGGAACCCAGCTAAACCAATACTTTTAAATGTGTCCTAATCAATAAATATGGAATTAACTCTAAGTTATAGGATTTGACAGGAAATAAAATATGCAGCAGCAAACTAACTAGATAGAATATATGTGCTTCCAAAGTGAACACTGTGGCAAACTAACTAGAAAGCAGGGATAAGAACATACCATGGCAAGGATGCCTGGGGTGCTCATGTGGTTAAGGATCTAACCCTTGGTTTCAGCTCTAGTCATGAGATTGAGCCTCACATTGAGCCTGCATTGGGCTTCATGCTCAGTGGGGAGTCTGCTCCAAGATTCTCTCCCTCTGCTCCCCTCCCCCTCTTTGTCTCTCTCTCACTCAAATAAATAAAAATATATTTAAAAAAAGAGAAAACATGTCATGGCAAGATCTATGATAGATAGCTAAGTCCGTACTTTGAGGAAATTTTATAGCCCCAAATGCCATCACCTTTAAAAAAGGAAAGCTAAAAATAAAATTATTATGTGTCTGAAAAATTCAAGAACAAGAAGATACATCAAAATGAACTAGGAGGAAGCATTAAGATGTGAGTGGAGATGAAGAACTAGGAAATAAACAGGAATTGCTTAAGCACAGTTTGGAAAGAAGGAATGAGGTCTGTTCTGTGTTGGGATTTTTTTTTCAATTCTGGAGGGCCTTGCCCAGGCCCTGCCAAAATTATCAGGTGCAGGGGCACCAAGAAGGACTCATTCCAATCAGATGCACATTCCACTCCTGAAGGGGGCTTCTATCAGTTTCTAAACCTTCTTCCCTGCTGAGCTAGATAATAATCATGGCCCTTACAGTGATTGATACCTTTACTGGACACTTCCTGGTGCCAGAGGCCTTACTGCTTTAATGCACTAATCCTTCTAACATCTCTAGTGACAGATACGTTTTCTCCTATTTTTAATACTAGGAAGTGAGGCTTAGATTCGATAAGTTTCATTTATTCGCCAAAGATGTATAGAGTATTTACTTTGTGCCAGGTAGTTTCTCAGGGTTGAAGATACAGGAATGAAGAAAACAGTAGACTCTCTACTTTCATGGACTTTCATCTAGTAACAGGTGCCCAAAGTTACCACACTAGAAATTTGAAGCTGGTCCATGATTTTAGTCACTGTGCTATATAAGGCACCTTCAGTCCATCTCTTTAAAAGTAGAGGACACAGGGGGAGGAGCCAAATCTCAATGCAACTGACCAACTGATCACATGGCCTTATGACCCCCTCTCCCCACACACACTAGGGAGAATATCTATTCCATGTCTGGGGGGTGGGGGTTGACACCTCGGTGAGGTACTCCATGAAAGGAGGTAGCACAGTGCTTCACCCATAGAAAAGCTTAGTAAATCCAAGCTAGTGCTATTAATATTCATGTCATTACCATCTGGCCCTTGTCTTTTTCAACTCTCTAGACACTGTTCCTGAGTTGCATAGGCCTTGCACCTCTGTGTAGTCAAGAATTTAATCTTGCGTAAAAAGAGATCTAGCCTCTGTCTTCTCCGAATGCCATGCCTGATAGGAGTGTCTTTGTTTACTGTGGGGCCTTGGGTCATGTCAGGTAGTCTAACAAAATGATTTGGATTGGGATCTGACCACACTAGACAGTCTAATGGTGGGGACTGCCAAGCTAGAAAGACCAGCAAGAAGATATTAGTTGGTGGGGACTTTGGGACAAGCAGGATCTGTTGACCTCTGGAGACTGAGATCACCCATGTAGGCAATCAAATGATGGAGCCCCAGTCAAGTTCTGAACATGAGGCTTGGGTAGGCTTCCCTGGTTGGCAATACTCCATCCACATTGTCAGGCATAATTGCCAGAAGAGTAATTGTGTCCTGGCTTCATGGGGGAAAGGACAGGGGCAACCTCTATGTTTGGTTCTTCCCCTGGACTCTGTCCTATATACAGCAATCTTTAGCTGATTTTAATCTGTATCCTTTCCCTGTAATCAACCATAACCACCACAGCTATCAGTAAGTTCTGTAAGTCCTTCTAGCAAATCATCAAACCTAACTTTGGTTTGGGAACCTCTAACATTTGCAGCTGGTATTGGAAGTGAGGTTGGTCTGACAGACTGTTCCCTCAAACTTCACAGTCGTCTGGCTTCAAAAGGCCAAAACCAATTCTTCCCAGGTTTCATCTGGGAAGGTGTTAGATCAGGAAGAACTGTCCAGAATCCCTATAAGCTACATAACAAAACTCACACATGGGAGGAAAAATAGCGAGACAACTTTCAGATAATAAGAAAGTGCTCCTCCTTCATCGCAAAGTCAAAGGCTGGTGGGCTATCAAGTTCCATCAGCGGCCAAGGCAGACTGTGCTTCTTGAATAGAAATCATAGGATCACAGAGAGGTTCTAAACCATCCCCCCAGAAGGCTCTGGGTTCTACCTGGGTCAAGGGCAAAAGCACCACTTGGGGTCTGCAGTTAGAATGGTTTCATCTATCCACTCAGAACACTTTTTTCCCTTAACTTACTTATTATTTATGTTCCCCACCATTCTAAAGGGATTTGGAGCAACACACACATACACACACACACACACACGATATATGATATATGTGGAATATATATATATATATATATATATATATATATATATATATATGGTTGGGGTTCCTCACTTTTCTAAGAAAACGTAAACCAGAAGCAGCAGGGGAGCGGGGAGGAGGGCATGAGTGGAGTGAACAGGCAGGAGAGAAGAGCAGGAGCTAGGTTGAGGTTACTTTTGAAAGTGTATGCCTCTACCTCCATTCATCATGTTGTTACCAGCATCGTGTCCTTATTTACTTGTTTGTTTATTTACTTCCTTTATTTGTGTTTGTCCTACTTAATCTGTCTGTGACATTTGGTAACACTCCAGGCCTTCCACAGTAATAATTTCTGGTCGTTTTCTTCTGCATTCCTCGTGGTTTTTGCCCTACACGTTGATGGTGTATAATTCATTCCCTTTCAGAAGTTTTTGATTGTTAGAGTCTTCATTATAGGCTATACTTTCTATCTGTGTAAAGTAACCTTTTCTTTACTTAATGCATTTTGCCTTGAATTCTCCTTTGATACTAAAATGGCTACCTCCCTTGGGTATTTTCTTTTGTAAGCAGTCACTGTAAACTGGAGTAAATTTTAATTTTCATTTTTCAGCATTATATGGATTTGGTTGTGTCATATAAAAGCGTATACTTGTATTTTGCTTTTAACTCGATCTGAGAGATTTTGATTTTGATAGAAGTATTTAAAACAGCTGTATTTTTTTTTCCAGAATTGATGCTGGTTTCTGATAGCCACATTAACATGTCTAAAAGAGAATTCTGGATTTCCTCTGTTTCCTGGTCTTTATCATCTTTTCAAACTGACGTTCCCCTCATCTTCCTCACCTCTGTAAATTGCATTACCATACACCCAAATGGTTGCATATTTATGAGTAAAGATGGGTCTGTTTCCAAGCATCTTCTTTGCCTGGACAGGTCAATTGTGGCTACATTATAATTGGGTGAGGCATTTGCAGAGGCTGGCTACTTTGTTAGGTTTGTAGGAATAGAGCAGGCTGGAAGGCTGGGCACCCCCCCATGATGGCCCAAATAATAAGGTCGTTGCTTGGGAGGTGAACTTTCTCCAGTATAGCTGTTCTGCCGGTTTTCCTTACTTTACCCCATTTTCTCAGTGTCTGTTGGAAAGTTCTGGAGTTGGTTCCACTCTGTTCAGCTTCTCCTTCCAAACTCCCCACACACATCTTAGGAGGTGTCCCCCTGGAGCATCAACTACTTCTTTTTCTTTCATTCTTTCTTCCTTCCTTCCTTCCTTCCACCCACCCTCCCTTTCTTTCTTTCTTTTGTTCATTCGTTCACTCACTCCTTCTTTCTTTCTTATTTATTTATTTACTTGAGTGAGAGAGAGAGAGAGGGCACGAACAAACAGGAGGGAGAAGGAGGCAGGGAGAGAATCTCAAGCAGACTTTTTGCTGACCACAGAGCCCAACACGTGCGCTTGATCTCATGAACCTGAGATCATGACCTGAGCTGAAACCACGAGTCAGATGCTTAACTGACTGTGCCACTCAGGTGCCCCTCAACTACTTATAGTATAGTATAAAGAAAGTTCTTTATAGGGTACTTATTTGGTTTTGGCCTGAGGTCAAAGACCTCTAATTCCAGAAGCTGTTTTTGTAGGAAGATAAAGGGACAGAAATATCTTTCCAGCTGTGCAGGATCCAGGTTTTAAATTGATTACTTTCATTTTGCCCTGGGTTGATATTGTACTTGGTTGCTGAAGGAGCTCTTGGTTTCAGTACACTCAGCACCAAGCATTTTCCAGAAAGATGTCTAGGGGTCACTTTCAGATAAACTTACCTCTTACTCCACATATTATCATTCCTTGAGGACTATCAAAATTTGGTCAATAACAGAAAAATCTTTAAGTTCCTATATAACTTTGAGAATTTGTGAATATGTATTTTGAGATAGTCTATATGTATCATACATGATCATATATGATCTATATGTCTATATGTATCATACATGATCATGCAGTTATTGCTGTTTCTAAAACATTTTATTTTGAAATAACTTTAGATTTATAGGAAAGTTGCAAAGATAATACAGATGGTTCCTAAACACCTGTAGAGAAAGAACAATGCCCTTCCCCCAGTATGTCCAAGTCTGATCTCTCATACCTGTGAATATGTCACCTTACATGATAAAAGGGACTTTGCAGCTATGAATAAATTAAAGATCTTGAGATGAGGAGATTATTCTACAGTTATGTTGGTGGGCCCAGTGTAAGCACAGGGATCCTTATAAGGGAGAGAGGCAGATTGGAGAGCCAAAGAGATTTGATTGCTCTGTGGGCTGTGAAGATAGAAGTGGGCCATGAAACAAGAAATGTGGGTAACTCTAGAAGCTGGAAAAGGCAAGTAGACATATCATTAATGGGTACAAAGTGGCAGTGAAGGGAGATGAAAACATTCAGGAGATGGATAGTGGTGATGGTTGCCAACAATGTGAATGTACTTAATGCCATTGAACTCTACAACAAAAAATGGCAAAAATGGTCAATTTCATCCTAGGTATAATTCACCATAATAAAAAGAAGCAATGAAACATATTTTCCCCTAGAGCTTCCAGAAGGAAGGCAGCTCTGCCAAAATCTTAATTTTAGTTCTGACTTCTGAGTTCCAGAACTGTTAGATTGTAAGTGTGTATTGTTTCAGTCATAGTTTGTGGCAATTTGCTACCGAGGCAATGGGCAACTTACACAATACCCTTCCTAAATGCAGCATTCCCGCATGTTAAAATCTTACCCAAACAAAGTACAATTACTAAAACCAAGAAGTGAATATTGGTAAAATACTGTTCACTACGCTTTGGACTTTGTTTGGATTTTCTCTGTTTGTCACTAATGTTCTTTTTCTGTTCCATGATCCAGTCCAGGATTCCACATTGCGTTTTGCCACCATTTCTCCTCAGTCTACTCCAGTCTATGGTCTGTGGCGGTTTTCAGTCCTCTGTTCATATGACCTTGACACTTTTGAGAAAAGTACCAGTGAGGTATTTTGTAGAATGTCCATCAGTGTAGGTTTGTCTGATGTCTTCTCGTGATTAGAGGGAAGTCTGGGCTTGTGGGGAGAAAATCCAGACATGTACCCTTCTCATCATGCCCTATCAGAGGATATCACATAATATCATGGGGTGTCCTTATCGCAGGCCATGTCAACTTCGGATAAGGTAGCGTCTGCAAGTTTTTCCATTGCAAATTTACTAATTTTCCCTTTCCTTTCTCTACTCTTCAGAATTGCTGCAATTTTGGTTTATAATATTTATTCGTGAAGGGATACAAGAACATTAAGGGTTAACAAAACCCTGATTTTGAATGCCAGATATGCCACTCCCTTGTTGTAAAGAGTTGAGAAAAACTATTTCATCTCCATGTGTCTCCAACCATCATCTATAAAATAGGGAGACTGATCTCTCCTCTGGCCATCTTGAGGATTCAGTGAGATAGCTCCTCTATTTACCCAGCAAATATTTATTGAGCATCCATAATTTTGTAAGAATTATGTTAAGTGAAAAGGAGACCATGGTAGTTATCAGTGATGAACACAAGATATAGACTTTACCCATGGGCAGTTCACGATATGACAGGAAAGATAAATTACGGAACAAGAAGTCAGAGTAAAGCATTACACATGTTCCAGTCGGGGAAATACAAGGTGCTGAGTGAATGCATAATGAGGACATACTGCAAACACCAGGAAAGCCACTTAACACAAAGTCTGTATGTAGAAGGCCCTAAGGGTTGGACGGATATACATTCCCTTCCTTTCCCAGTGCAGGGACCTCTCCCTCCTCTCTCAGTCTCTAGGACAGAACAGGGTAAGAGAACAACAGGATGTTTTTCCTTTTATCCCTGAAGGATTCAGCAGAGCCTTTAAAATGCTAATGGCCATGATGACTTGCTGAGCAGGAGCCCATGTGCATCTCTTTCCCAAGTGTACATGACAGTGGAACCATTTCGTACTTGGAGCTTGTCATAAGCCTGGTGGTGTGCAGAAGAGCTTTCGGGAAATGTTGTTTTAGCACGTTGGTCTGTTCATCCCACACTGCTGGCTAAAGAGGAAATTCACCTCAAAGACCTCTGAGCTTTCAGCACACTCAGATTTTCCTGAGCATTTCACAGGGGCATTTCGGTGATGGGCATTCCAGATCATTTCTCTTCTAAAGGAGAGAGCCTTCCCTCCAAGGACTGTTGAGGTTCCATATACATGTAGACGTGCGCTAGTTGAAGGAAGATTTAAAATAATCTAAAGAACAATTTAAAAAAATTAAAACTCTGACCTGGGAAAATGAAGAAAAAAAATGAATCTTTGCATTTCATCATCAAGATTCAACAATTATCAAGATATTGCCACATTTGCTTTATGTGAGTCTCTTTCTTCTTTGCTGAAATATTTTAAGTTCCAAACACCGTATCATTTTACTCCTGTTTTCTTTGATAGACATCCTTAAAATACACAAACCTTTTCTTACATAACAGTGAACAATTATCCCACCCAGTAACAATAATGGCAATTTGTAGGTGTCCTTTAAGAGGAATGAACTGTTGGGGAAGGCCCAGCAATCCCTATTCTAGAATTAGGTCACATGTTGACCTCCAGTTGGGATATAGGCTGTGTCTCTCTCACATATCTTCTGCCTGTGAAAAATCATTCTTCAAAGCCCAGCAGAGCCTCAGTATCCCCTCATCTATCACAACTTTGGAATGAAGGAGTTGCTTAGCAACTATGGGCCAAACTGAGGCAGTTTGGGGAAGTATATTCTAAGTCCAAAAGAAAGAGAGGACCCAGAAGGCAAGCAACATTTTTATAATGGAACAAATACAGGGAACAAATAGTGTTCTTTAAAAAAAATTTTTTTACAATGTGAGTATAGTTGACACACAATGTTACATTAGTTCTAGGTTACAACATAGTAATTCACCTTCTCTCTACAAGATGCTCTGCTCACAAGTGTAGCTGGGGCTGTCACCATACAATGCTATTACAGTACCACTGACTATAATCTCTATTTTGTGTCTAAGCGGGCCTTCCTGTGGGTCTTCTGGGTGACAAAGTGGTGGAGAGCCATAGACTGCCCAGCCACTCATATCTCAATCCATGCATTTTGTCTCTACATTTTCCTCTTCCATTTATGATCCCATGATGCTCTGTGATCCTATGGCTCTACAGAGGTTAGAAAGCCACAAGTCTGGTAGATGGCTATTGGACTCTTGGCTCAGGCAGTTCTTGTTTCCCTTCACAGAATAGCAGAGAGACTAGGACATAGGTCCCTTTCCCCCCTCTATGGTTCTGGGATGTACAAACACAAGGTCGAGTCTCTGACAATCAGACCGGTCTCCTACTACATGGCCTCATCCCAAGAGAAACATGTGACTGGATTCCCAACTTGAAATTTACACCCTGGGGAATCACAGCTCCTCACCTTTCAGTAGGAGGGGAGAGTGCGAGTGAGCGTTGCCCAGCTGTGAGCCTCTCATTAGAGCAGAACCCATGATCCATCATCCCCTTGACCAGATAGCTGGATAAGCCTGTTAAAAAATGGCCCAAATGCTTACTGTCTGGGACAAACAGGAAAATTAGGGCCTTCATAGATATATACACTGTTAGTTTCTTCTGTTATTTACCTTAACAATGCAGCCCAACATAATTAGTACAAACTACTGAGGGTTCTTGGTTATATTTAGCAAATGGGTTCCATTTAAGGAGCAAGTAGCTAATGATCTGAAGCACAGACTGCTATCACAGCAGCCCTAATAAGCTGGAAATCACAAGGAGAATAAGCACTGAACACTCGCTTGATGGGGGAGCGATTGAACTTTGAAATGCACTGACAGTTTACGCTCGGAATGCTTAACTGTTTTACACAGGGATGCTCTGAAATCAAGAGACCAAAAATAAACTTTGCCTCTTTTGTAGTTAATCCATCCATTTTTTTATGGTCAGCTACCAGCTGTGGGCTTCCCTGGATTCAGGCCAAAAGTGGTCAGCAGAGCCCTGAGAGAACTCAGAAAAGGATCATCAAGCTCAATGGCGAGGAAGGGACTGGCTCACTGTGTCACGCTCGGACACCAAGTTTGGAAAACAGCACAGTGTCAGTGCCAGCAAGAAGTGTGGAGTTCTGAAGAACAGGGTGCTAAAGGAATCACCTGGCATGCAGGCTGTCACACTACAGGTGGAAATGTGGGTACAGGGTAAGCCACAGAAAGCCACAGAGCTGGCAAGGAGCCCAGGACAAGGAGACTTCCATCTAAGAGGTAGAGCAAACTTTGGGGTCACACCACAGCTGGATTCAGGCTCTTAATACCTCCTCATTTGGAATAATCCTCAAACATTTTCAACCTCTGCGTTTTATCTATAAAAGAGGGAACCAGTAATGTCCATCCTATAAGATTGGTGCACCAAGTCAACGTGATAACATTGAAAAGAAAAAAAGCATGTCATAGGGCTTGGCACAGAAGACACACTCTGTTTCTGGTGACTTCCTTGGTTTCTGCCCTTGTCGTCACGATGCCTGTTCCCTGGCTTGGCCAGACATGAACTCACAGTGGAGTATCTGTCTCAGCACTACCACATCCTTGCCTTTTAAAGGAAGAGCGACGTGGCTTCTAATTCTACGCTGGGTGTCTTCTTGGGTCACTGTTTGGCTAGGTTGATTTTACAGCCGGACCCTTTTGTGAATATGTTGGGTAACATTTTGTCCTACACCAGGATAGAATATGGAATGACATTTTCAGATGCAGTGTCTTTGTGGTGGCAACCCACTCAGGAAGAGCCAGTATCAGTTCCGCATGTACATTTAGGGCAAGTGTCCTTGTGAACTGATGCTGAGGGAGAATGGCATGTCGTGTCTGCGCCACGCAGATGCGTTCAATTCTCAGGTCACTTAAGGGAGATTATTATACTCTCCCTTTTATGGGAGAGGAACTGAGGCACTTTGCCCACAGCTGTAATAATCAACATTGGTTGTTCACAGATGCTCTAAATATCTCGTCTCCCTTCACAGTTTGACAATGACCTGTCTTGTAAATCCTGCCTTTCTCACAAAAAAATCTCAAAACAAAACAAAAATCTTAAAAATCTTAAAACCAACATCCCCTTACATTTCCACCTTCCCTTGCTCTAGGGTGTGGACACGCAACTAAGATTCTGCCAGTCAGATGTGAACCATCTGGGCAGCCTGCCAGGATGTGGGCCACCCACTCTGTGGTGGGAGGAGAGTCAGAGGTGATGTGGTTGTGAGTTTAGGCAGCAGCAACTTTCTAACTGGGACCGTAATGGCTCTGGGTGATATTTCTCAAAGCCTAGCCTAGGACCCATTGACCTTGCCTTTCCAAAGGGTACATGATATTTCCAAAATTCCAGAAAAAACTCTCTGCTGTCTATAGCTCAGAACATGGACTGATAATCTGGTTTGGGTCTTTGTCTTTATTTCTTTAACATTTGTTACAGCTGAGAAAAATTATTGACTGCTGCCCATGTTCTCATGCCCAGCAGTCTTGCCACCATCCCCTCCTCAGCCTGGAGACAGGATGCAGCCTGGAGAAGCCCATGCTGAGCCAGCTCACTAGCTCCTGCTATCCCTTTCCCAGTATTTATGTTCCTATATTTAAGAAAACCCCAAAGAGGGGCACCTGGGTAGCTTCGCTGGCTAAGCGTCTGCCTTTGGCTCAGGTCATGATCTTGGGGTCCTGGGATGGAGCCCCACATTGGGCTCCCTGCTCAGCGGGGAGTCTACTTCTCTTTCTTCCCCTCTATCTCTCCCCCACTCATGTTCTCTCCCTCTCAAATAAATAAATAAATAAAATCTTAAACAAAACAAAGATACTTTAGGGTTCCAGGGCTGAGCAGGGTAGCAGGTTATACCCCACTGTGATCCCTCATCTTGCTTTTCAGGAACACTGAGCCACATTCACACCCATGACCTCTCTCTGTGAGTTTGGAGGAAGACACGTGCTTTAGTGGCTCACTGGCTGCTCTGGTCCTAGCCCTGTCATCTGTTTTAGGGACAAGCACAGCTCTGAGCCAAGGAGAAGGCCTTGCCAGGATTTCCTGAGTGAGCCTTTAATTACTGTACGTTGGTTGACCCCTTGGGGAGCCTAAGCTTTCTAGGGCCATTCGTTGGTGTCTCTTTAGCTCTTATTCTGTATCTAACTTGTTAGGAGTATGTTTACTGAGTGAAGAAAATCTGTGATCTCCGTTCCCTCCATGACCTCTCAGTTGTACAGCCAGCCTCAATGTCCCTCACCAAAAGTGTCTGCCACGTCTGCTGTCTGCCTGCCACTTGGAGGAGGGCCAGGTGTGGAAAAAAGTCAGTGTGCAAAATAGAGGAATACAGCCCTTTCTCTGAGTAATCCCTTAAAAAATTTTCCAATTTATCTATCAATTTTTAGCCTATTCAGATTTCTACTTACTGTGTCAATTTTTTCATTTTATAGTCTTATGGGAAATTATCCTTTTCAGTGAGTTTTTCAGTGGCAGAATTTTACAAGTGAGCAGCGTATTCCCTTATCATTTCAAGCAGTCTTTTGTACATGGCTAGCTACATCTCCATACTTCTTTCAAATTTTGTTGATTTAGGCTTTTCTTTCTTTATTTTGATTCATCCAAACACAAGTTTGTCTCTTTCATTAGTATTTGCAGAGAGCCAGGTTTTAGATTTATTAATTTTACTGTTTTTCTGTTTGTTTATGTGTACTTTGTTATGTCATTAGCCTGTGTTCTTTTCCTCTTTTTTTCCCTTAAGATTTTGAAATGGAATGCTTAGCATCATTATTTCTGCTTTTATATTGTAACAGAATCATCTAATGCTCTCATCTGACAAATGTGGTCTGCTGGATGAGGATCCCATGAGTTTTGCTATTTTAAAATTTTAAAAATTATCTCCTGGGACGCCTGGGTGGCTCAGGTGGTTGGACGACTGCCTTCGGCTCAGGTCATGATCCCGGAGACCCGGGATCGAGTCCCGCATCAGGCTCCCAGCTCCACGGGGAGTCTGCTTCTCCCTCTGACCTTCTCCTCGCTCATGCTCTCTCACTGCCTCTCTTTCAAATAAATAAATAAAATCTTTAAAAATTATCTCCTAATATTACAGTTATTGCGCACGGCTTTCCTTTTCTCATCTGTATTACAGAGTCTGGTGTGAAAGTGAAAAGTTAAAAGGGAACATTGGGACACCTGGATGGCTCAGTGGGATAGGTGTTCAACTATTATTGATTTTGGCTCAGGTCATGATCTCAGGGTCATGAAATGGAGCCCGATGTCCCCCCCCCCCCCGCCCGCCCCACTGCAATCAGGGCGGAGTCAGCTTAAGAGTCTCTCTCTCCCTTTGCCTCTCCCTTCTCTCTCCTGCGAGTGGGTGCGTGCGTGCCTGTGTGTTCTCTGTCTCTGTCTATAAATAAATAAATAAAATCTTTAAAAAATAAGCTAAAAGGAAGATTTAGCATAAGATTGGCTGGGTTGGGAACCCAATTACTATCTGAACTAATCAGCATGTGACCTTCAGAGCTATGTTGCAAAGACTGTAGATAGTATGTGTCCTATGTTTTGCTCAAGCCATTCTCTATATGTTTATAGCAAAGTTCCTTTGTTCATACTCCAGGGTCTCTGAATATTTGGGGTGGTGGGAGTAGTGGCCATGGGCGAGGTGTCTGGGCGGGGTTGGAGGGGGATTTGTAGCCGCTCCTCCCTCAGGTACTCTGTTCAGTGCCTTTTTCCTGTATTCACAGCCACTGTCCTGGGTTCTTCTGTGGGTTTCCTATTTGTTCGGCTGCCCTTCCCCTATCTGTGCAACTCCCTTTCTTTCCACAGTCCCAGTTAGTCACCCTATCAAGCAGCACACATCTTCAGAATTGTTTTTCTTTTATCTAGTCCTTTTGTTGCGGGGGTCCTGTTGTCTTTATTCATAGTAAAGTTGGAGCATAAATATTCTGTTTGTAACAATTAAAGTGATTGTTTGAATACAACAAGAAGCGCTCTCATGTAATCCTGGTATAGTGAAATCCAATATTTTAAACTCTTGATGGCATATGAAAATTTCTTGCATTTTGGCTTCTTTCTGTAACTTATTTTCTTTGCTTTAGTAATTCAATCTGTGACTTCAGTTGTTCTATTGTTAATATGACTTTGTTTAAAAACTAGTATAGTATATTTACAAATATATAATATATTAGGAAAAACCCTTGTCCTTTGTTGATGCTTCTCTTGGTTTTTGTTCTCTATTAGATATTTTCTTTCTTTCTTTTTTTAAAGATTTTATTTATTTGAGAGAGAGAGAGAGTGCATGAGTGTGAGCAGGGGGTGAGGTAAAGGGAAAGGGAGAAGCAAGCTCCCCACTGAGCAGGGAGCCTGATCCCAGGACCCTGGGATCATGACCTGAGCTGAAGGCAGATGGTTAACCCACTGAGCCACCCAGCCACCCCTATTAGATTCTTTCTTTACCTATTTGTCAAATAGTTGCTGAAGCAACAGTGCTTTAATTCAGCTCTTTGTCTTCTGGATAAAGACTTGTTCTGCAGTTGGTTGGATAATTGGTGGACATATTTCTGAGGTTTTACACGGCAACTTGCGCCTCTGTAAGCTTTACTTACCCATGGGAGTTTCACTGAGGCAATGTAGACCTTGACAGTCTTTTCAAGTTTTCTGAAAATGAAATTAGATCTGTCATAAATTTTCGTGTTCCTATCCCCTTCTAGCCCTTCTTGATTAAAAAAAATGTATTCCTGTGACTGAAAAGTCCATTTATGCAGCCCGAGACCCGTGACACCACCAGGCAGGAGTGTTATGTTTCCACTGAAACAGAGGAGATGAGTGGTCTGTCACTGTTGTTTCTTGCCAGGGCCTCTGGAGTCTGGCCCTCTAATTAGAACATGGAAGGAGAGCCTAGATGGTGTGCTTCAAGCCTGTCTGTGTAGGAACCAGATTGCTTGAGTTTTGCTTTTCTGTCAAAAAATAAGGAGAGGACACCTGGGTGGCTCAGGTTAAGCATCTGTCTCTAGGTTTTGGCTCAGGCCATGATCTGCAGGGTCATGAGATCAAGTCCCACATGAAACTCCACATTCAGTGGGGATCTGTTGGAAATTCTCTCTCTTTTCCCTCTTCCTCTGCTCCTCCCCCTGTGCGTGCTCTCTTACTCTCAAATAAAATAAATAAATAAATAAACCCTTTCACTTCATGTCCCAATAATAGTTTCATGATTGGAGGACATCTGTAGCCCATTTTATTTTTCTCTATGAATGTGTTAAAGGTTTGAACCATATTCTGCCCAGTTCCCCACTCTGTGTAGAACCTGTGAGTCCCCAGGTCTCTGCGTTGTGCCAACAGAGACTCAGCAGCAAAGTCTTGGCAATTCTGCTGTCACCAGCTCTTGTCACCAAGGAGACTCACCAGTTTGGAGGCTTTTTCAAAGAAGTGATGAGTCCACCTTTCTGTAGAGGACGAAAATGATGCATATGTGTGGACATTAATGGACACTGATTTTGAATGGGAACCAAAGGAAAGTGCTGTCTTTTGGTTGGCTTTTCCCTGGGAGAGGAGCCTGTCCAAATACTGGAACACCATAAAGTGATCTTCCAACTCAATGGTTCTATAACTTTTGTGGGTACCAGCCTCACCTGGGAAACTAGGAGCCGTATGGGGACTGAGGGCCAAGCCTGGGGACATGCCCCTGGGCTGCTGTGTTCTCTGGGAGCTCTTCAGATCATTGCGATACACCCCAACTCTGAGAACTGCTGCCCCAAGTTGGAAGGATGTCCCATTCTCTCTTTTACAGCTCCCGGATGAATTTCACCTTTCCTGAACACCACTGTGACCTACCTTCTCAGCTGTCCTGAGAACCCCAAAGGGAGTCTAAACTTCTTTATTTTCTTGCCCAAACACACTAAAAAAGTTTATTTGAACCTCTGATTCATCTTCATGAAAGGTTTTCCAGTGCGTCTCCAGATATGAATGGCTGAGCCTTGTTCTCGTGTCCTCTGTCTAGATCTGCTCTCTGCTGCCCCTTCCGTCCTGTTTTGCTGCTGGCAGAGGGCTCCCTGGTGACACCTGTGACTGTGGGGACTTTGCTGCCTTTATTGAAAACTTATTTTCTTTCTCTTTCACAATTTTTGTTTCCCTGAAGTGCTATACCAATGATGTGATTATTTGTAACATTCCACCCCCATAGTCTGTGTCAGATGTCAGACCAACCACTAGAAGGATGTTTTTAACATCTAAGTCCCCTCAAATCCTCCAGGGACTGCCCATGGTAAGCCAAAATTCAACCCACAGCTTTGGAAGAATCTGGTTCCTGGTTATTTCTGTGCTTACCTGTTTGATACTCTCCCCCTTGGTGTAGAGAATACTCTGGTGTGTCCCCTCTTCAGGACTGAAAGAATTATTTCCTGCAGCCTCCAGACCCCTGTGGAAATTGCCCACCCATGGAGATAGCTGCTTCTCCCAAGGCCAGGTTCTCGTCCTGGAGCAGCCTGCATCTGATGACTGGTAGATACATGGGCATAGAGCTTGGCAGTTCTGAAGGGCTATCCCAGCATATGAGCTCCCTGGGGTGCTGCCTGAGTTCTCTGTCAAGATCCCATCGTGGTCCAACCCCTCCTTTTGTTTAATGCTGCTTCCTCCCTTTTCCTTTCATATGTATTGATCCCAATACACTTCTTACATGATCACCTCATTCTCAGTCTGCTCCTAGGGATCCCAGTCAACAACCCATGGTCACTTCCCTCAACATTTTTGGCCCTCTTCCTTGGCTCAACTCTGATCCACCTCAGGGTCTTTGCATGGGTTCTTTCTTCTGCCATATTAGTCATGCTTCTGGATATCCAGATAGCTTGCTTCCTTACTTCTGCTCAGTGGTCAAATTCCACCTTATCAAGCAGGGCTTTGTGGCAACCCTGTATAAAGTAAAAGCCCTTTCCTCATTACCTTATTTTATTTTCCTCCACTCCTTAAGGCCACCTGACAGAAATATTTCTGTTTACTATGTCTTCTTCTACCAGTGTGCATGTTCCATGGGAATATTTTGTTTATTATTCTGTCCCCAGTGTCTGGCACAGAGTAAGAACTAAATAAATCTTTGTTGAAAGAATGAATAAATGAGTGGATTCTATCTGCTTTCCTGATCTAAGTCTACAAGCATTTCTCCCCCCACCCTCATGCCTCTTCCCATTTGGTTGCAGTTGGGTGGCTGGAATTTCCAACTAGAAAGAGCACATTCTGAAATATGTTCTTGATCAAATGATTTAATTAGGAGGGGGGAAAAGGTAGGATTCTTGGAAGAATGCCTGGGGAAAAAAAAAAAAGCAAAACCCTTTCCTCCCAAGGGGAAATGAAGAATAAATAGTTTTCTCCTTCTTTTTCTTTCCTTAACTTTTTTTTTCCTTTGCTTTATTTGAGCTGTCACATTTCAAAGCTTTGGACACTGACCTCTGTGTCTACAGCCCTTTTGCCTTTAACCTCATCCCTGTCTGTTGTGTGTGACTCACAAGGGGAGGTACTGAGTAGTTGAGCTGTCACAGATGGTCATCAGCACCTCCTTGCTTGTCCATACATTGGACATACTCATTTATGACAACCTGTTAGTGGCTGATGAGTCTCCCTAATTCATTCAGCTACTGACTTCATACTTAGATAGTTTCCTTATGTATTAAAATCTTCCTTTTTTAAGGGGCGCCTGGGTGGCTCAGTGGGTTAAAGACTCTGCCTTCGGCTCGGGTCATGATCCCAGGGTCCTGGGATCGAGTCCCGCATCGGGCTCTCTGCTCAGCAGGGAGCTTGCTTCCCTTCCTCTCTCTCTGCCTGCCTCTCTGCCTACTTGTGATCTCTGTCTGTCAAATAAATAAATAAAATCTTAAAAAAAATAAAATAAAATCTTCCTTTTTTAAAAAAATAATGAAAACAAAGCCCTTGTGATACAGCATTTCAATTAAGAGAAGCAACAGTAGCTAAATCCTAACCTTACCCTCATCCTAGGCTTAACAAATTCATTTCTGCCCCCCCCTCACATAGGAATAAGAGACCTGAACATTCCTTTCCCAGTGTGGGCATGTTACGGTTTGAAGGAAGCCATTCATGTATCCATCTAATTTCCGGAAGATCTTGATTGCGAAGGGCTGTTTGTAGATCCCGTCAGAGGTGCCCAGGTAAATGAACAGTGACTGATTCAATTAACTGATAAGAATTTATTAGCACGGATCCAAACCGTCTTGTTTGAACACAGAGCATTAGGCACAGAGAATCACCAGGGTGGTTGTCATTTGGTCTCGGTGAAAAATGAAGATCCTCTGTGTGCCCAGAAGGTGGCAATATACCCATTTAAGGCACAATGGAATTTTCATTGCCAATGGGCCCTGTGCAGTTAGCAGTTAGTGAGAAATTCCTCTAATTGGATGGTTTTAAGAGCAGAACCCACGCTTTCAGTGTCCAGCAGGCATTCCTCTTTGGAGAGGTCAGAGCACTCCCAGGCTGCGTATTTTCCTGCACTGTTGAGAATGGTGGGCAGAATGCGGGCATGGATGCCAGAGGACTTACTTTGAAATCCTGGCTTTGCCATTTATGGTCTGTGTGGCCCTGAGCATGGTACTTAACCTTGGTTTTGCTCAGTAGAATTTAGGAGGAATAAGAATTGTGTCGTCAGGCTCTGGGGATGAAATGAAAAAAGGAGTGCTAAGTGTGTTACCCACTGTCAGGTTTGTGCATATGCCCATCCTCTTTGCGTGCATTAGGAAAGGGTACCGTTCTGGGGGGCTGCAGCCCCTCATTCAGCCTGTGGGTGCGGGGCAGGTGGAGAGCCTCCTAGAAATGCAGCCCTTGCTTGGGCTAAGGGCTTCTGAGGCCTCGCTTCTTCCCTCCTCCCACTTCACCTGGGGACCTATGAACCTAGCGTTCCTTGCAATGGTTCATCTTAGGTGACTGACCATGGGGAGCAGTACCTCCCACAAGTACCACCCAGTGGGGTGGCTGAGGAGGAGGGTGTCCTGTTCCTTCATCATAGGGAGAGGAAAGAGAGTTAACCAGGACAATTTAAGATGTATAGCCTTAAACTACACAGTACTTAGGCTGCAGAGCCAGACTGGAAGGAAAGAAGAAACACGTATAAATTTAACAAAAAATTCTTGGAGTTCTGAATTAGAAGCTTAGCCCCCAGTGCAGGAATTTTGACCTGTTTGGGAAATTGGATTTGGTAACCTTTGGGATATTGAAATTCCTGGATGACTTAACAGGGTATCTAGAACGTGCGTTCCTGTGAATGATGACTTGGAACCTGGCAGCGCCTGCAGTGGGGACACGTTGCTATGGAAACCCTGAAGCTGGAAGTTCTTCCATGCCTAGGAGAGGCTGTCAATTAGATCTATGCACTTGGGGAGTCTAATGAAAACAGACACTTGTCATTTTTCCAGCAGCCATCTAACATTATATACATTTAAAATATGTCCATGGAAGGAAAAGCCTGCGGTTAAGTTTTGCTGTTTAAGAGAATTCCCTTGTGGGGTTTGACTGGACAGATTTTTTACCCCTCTCCTTAACATTAAAGGAAAAAAGTGAGGCCCTCCAGTGCTGAGCAGAAACACAATTAGGAGAGTAACTTATGGTGGTTCATTTGAGGCTGTTGGGGGGGATCCTCGGTTCTACAACCTTATCTACATCCCAGTGGGGTGGCTGGCCTGATGGGACCTCCCCATCAGATTTTCCCCTGCTCTTACTGGGTCCCAGGGCTCTTTGGTATTGTGAACCTACACTGACTGACTGATAGATGCTTTTCTTTTAATGGGGTAGCTCAGACAAGAAACCTTCATTAGACATCACTCTTTAATGTCAGCTGCTGAGGAATGAAGAATCATGGTTTTTGCTTAGACTGACTTGCCATCTGAGGCCACCTGCTGGGATCTGGCTCTCTCTGAGAACACAAATCAATAGACAACACAGAAACCACAGTCAGAAGGAAAGCTGGTTCCAAGGTTGGCTATTATTATTTGTTTTCAGTTGAAAGCGTACG
Source organism: Mellivora capensis (assembly GCA_004024625.1). Classification (NCBI taxonomy): domain Eukaryota; kingdom Metazoa; phylum Chordata; class Mammalia; order Carnivora; family Mustelidae; genus Mellivora; species Mellivora capensis. The sequence continues at coordinate 55,810 of PISX010006043.1, read as the reverse complement.
TGTATGTATTTGCTTACTTTTACCCAAGCATGCTATTTTGAGTTGCAGTTGACAAAAGAAACATTTATTCCCCTTATCATGGGTATCATTAATAGCAAGATAGGAATGACTTTTTTCAAACTGGTCTGCAAAGTGAGGCCCCAGTGGCCATGAACCATGTCAGGTACATACAAAGAGCCGAAAGTGTATATTAATTGAGTCTGTCCTTGCCTCGCCCACTAGATAGCCCAATGACAACTGAAAACCAAATTCCCCACACTGAGAGTAAAGACTGGTGCCTCCTTGACTTCTGAGTTTGGGGCATCCTGCTCTTTTTACTTTCTTTTAGATGTCAGATTATAAGTAGGTCAACAGAAACCAGTGTTGTTAGTTCTCCAGTTAAGTCTGGTTTCCTAAGAATATAGCAAACTTGACTGCATTTGGTTTTCAGCAATATTGAAAAGCATTGCAATTGAAAATTGCATTCTATGCTAGGGATCTGATTGCATGTGATAATTATTACATCTCTTCTTGTGGCAAAGAAGCTAACAGTATTGATATGGAAAGACACAGATATTACTTGGCCTCATGGATGGAATGGGGGGGCAGTAATTATACATATCCCCAAAGTAATATAATATGTGGTTCTGTATAAAGATTATGCTAAGAAACCCTTTCTTGGTATATTTGCAGTAATGGTGGTAATTAGTACAATAAAAACAGGAACTAGCAAGCCCAACTCAGATATCTGTTCCCACTGCTCTCTCTTCCAATAACCTTTAATATCAGACACTGGAGATGGGGTGGCTGACAGGATGATGACCCACATCAAATATACTGCAGTAGAAACTGTACCATAGTGTTTGGGATATCAGACTGCACGTGGGCTCTACCATTTATTGACTCTATAATCTTGGGAGGGCCACTCACCCTGTCTGGCTCTTGGTTTCACCACCTTTATTACAAAGGGTTGATCTAACTGAGCACAAATTTCCTTTTTTGATTCTGCAGGTTTAAAGCCTGCCATGTAGCCTTTAGGAGCTGAGCAAATGTTTCCTTCCGGGATGGGCAGGGAAGACCTGGCTCCTGCTTCCCAGCCTAACCACAAGGACACGTGAGGACTAGGACACTTGTCCTGCTTCCACAATGCAGCAGCAAGAGTCCAAACAACCCCCACCGCCATCTGAAACAGAAGGGTTGCCCAGGTAGTGCACTCACCAACACACTCTCAAATTTTCTGGCATGAAAAGAAGAAAAATGTTGTCCTGTTGTGGGCATTTTAGTTAGTATTTATAAGATCATAAAGATATGGCAATGTGATAATAGCTTGGATTCTCTTAAATTTTGTGGTTTACTACTTGACACAGTAGCATAAAATCAGAACTTTGAAAAGAATAAAGGCGTGGTCATCTTCCCTATAAATGCTGTTAATGACAATCATTTTATAGAGAAAATTGCTCCTCTCTGGGTAGTGTCTTCTCTGACTCCATGCTCTCTGCCAGCAGAAGGTGGAATTATAATTACAAACTTGATCTTGGCTGTGACCCCTACATTGGCCCTTTGAAGGAACTTGGATTATGTCTGAGTCTGTTATCTCTGCGAGGAGACAAGCTGTCTTCAGAATTGCTTTTGGGGCCCCAGTATGTCATTGTGAAATTGCAGTTAGTAGTCTTGCCAATGTTTTTCAGATTTGGTGCAGATAAGCTTGAACACATCTGGTTCCCTGGTTTCTAATGTTATTTGGGGAATTGGATGATTTAAAGCATTTATTTTCTTTAACTCAATTCTCATCATAATCCATCAACATCACGAACTTTTATTCTCCATTTCACTTTTATATGATCCTATTAGTTGGGAGTAACCCGAGTGATATTTTTCTTTACTATGGCCCTGTCTCCTCTTTGCCTTTGCTAGAACTCAGGGACTGTATACCTTCTCCTAAATCAGAATTCATCCGTTCTCTGAGAAACAATTTTCATAACCCTGATTTTCTTCTTTGCATTTTGCTAGGGATGGAATGCAGGCAGTTCATTCTGCTCCATGCAAATGACATTTACAATAATGTCCTCAAATCATAGACCTCAAATGCCTCCCTTGGATTATTGAGGCAATCAGCTGCACTCCATGGTGCCTTTGTGCTGCTCCATGAAAGTGGAAGTGAGTTTGGGGATTGAGAGCGTGTCAAGATTCCAGGCCCCAAGGAACACGGCTGTGTTGGGACTCCTGTGGGTGACTCAGCGGAAGTGTAATCCAGGATGTGCGAGAGGCATCATTCCTGGAGATGGGGCCAGCTTTCATTAGGCCTGCAGGTGAAACTGACCTTCCCTGTTTTCAGGGAACCGGAGGCGCTGAGTGAGTTTATCCCCAGATGCCGCCCTGCTTCGGGGGCATTTCTGCCTTTCCTGAATTGTTTGTATCTAGATCAGAAACCTCACTGCTCACAGGCCAAGAAAGGAGTACAAATGTACTCTTTCCATTCAAGGTCATATAAAGAATGCAGATTCCCCCTGTACAGCTTTTTTTTTTTTTCCCCTTCTGCCATCGCAGTAGAGAGAAATACGATAATCAAAGTACCAGTTGTTCAGTTTAATTTGACAAAATGCTCATTGAGAGTCTGCTGCACTGGGATTAGTGAGATGAAGAAGTGATAAGACAGTCCGTGCTCATGAGGTGTCATAACTTGAGTGAGTTGGATGGGGGACGTGCTGGACTAAGTGACATCGGCAGTGGAGAAGGGAGGGAGTCGGGCTGATTATGGCAATGAACCGGCTCTGGAATTTTCCTCTCTAAACAGGTGCCCAGCATTGTAATACACTGCATAAAATGAGTTTTAGTTAGTAGCCAAAGGAATGCGACTCTGGGCCAGGCTAGTTCTTGAAGTTCTAGGGATGGAGAACCTTGAGCTACATGATTTGTCATTGTGGACACAGCCCTTATGACTGATCAGGGGTAGCAAGTCAGGACCCTGATTCCTGAAGCAAGGGCCAGTGTGGGTGAAGCAGGCTGTCAGAGTCTTATCCGCAGAAACGAGTTGAGGCATCACTACTTTTCCCACATTATACTTATCACCCTATTTTCATTCATATCCTTATGTTGCTTGGCTTTTGGGACACCAAACAGCTTGGTTTTCCTTCTACCTCAGTGATGACATTTCCTAGTCTCCCTTCCTACTTCCTCCTCCTTTTCTGACCTCTTAATGCTGGAATGCCTTGGGCTCAAGGCTTGATCCCCTCTCCACTGACACCCCCTTACCAGTCTCTTGGCACTGAATAGCACCTGTATCCAAACAACTTTTAAATGTACATTTACTGAGTGTAGCTGAGGTCTCTGTTCTAAACTTCAGATTCACTTACCCAGATGTCTACTCAACATCTCCACTTGGGCCTCTCACACTTCACAGGTCCAATATGAGCTCCTTTCTACCTGCTCCTTCTGCAGTCTCCCACATCTCAGCTGATGGTCTTCTGGTCTTCTCAGGGAAAGAAGACTTGAGCCATCACAGTTCCTCTCTTTCTCTCACATATGAAATCCACTCCATCAGGAAATGCCATTGGCTCTTGGCCTTCAGAACATATCCAGGGAACAATAATTTTTTCCACCTCCTCTGCTATCATCCCGGGGCTCAAGCCTTCCCTAGCTCATTAACATCCTGGAGTATGCTAATAGTTTTCTAATTGCTTCTTGCCCTTCCTCTCTCCTGTACAACTTTCAGTACAGTAGCCAACATGATCCATGTAATATCTAAGCCAGATCGTGCCAGTCTTTGGAAACCCTGCAAAGTCTCCATTCACAGTGAAAGCCAGGGTCATATGAAGATCTACATGGTCCAGCCAGTGACTTCTCAGACCTCATCTCCTGAGGCTCTATGCACAGTGGCTCCACTCCACACCTCTGGCCCTCTGAACACCCAGACAGTCTCCTGGTCTCTAACTGGCTGCCTCCTCTGCTTTCCTCCCATTATCTGCATCCTTTCCTTTCTCACCTCCATCTAGTCTTTATTCAGTTGTCACCTTCTCAATATGGCCTGCTTAAATCACTCCATTTTATTTTGTTTTATCATTTTTAATTTTATTTATTTGAGAGACAGCATGCATGCCTGAGGCAGAGGGTGAGGGAGAAGCAGACTCCTTACTGAGGGACCTCAATCTCAGGACCCTGGGATCATGACCTGAGCTAAGGGCAAATGCTTAACCAACTGAGCCACCCAGGTGCCCCAAGTCATTTTAATTCGAAACCTGCACCATCCTCCCCACCACCATCCTTTGGCAGGCATTTTTTTTCTTTTAATGATAGAAATTACTGTCTTCCAATTTACTATGGTTTCAGTTATTGACTATGTTTGCTGTTACTGTTCCCTGGACCCTCTCCTCCACACACATAATAGAATGCAAGGTCCCTGCAGGTGGGATTTTTATTTGCTTTGTTCCCTGCTGTATCACCGGTACTTTGAAAAGTGTCTGGGAAGTGGTGGACACTCAGTAAGTTTGTTCGATGACTGAATCCAACAGTTCCATGCATTCTCTACATCACTTTCAAATACTGGAAGGTTCAGAGTTTTAATTTGAAAGGAAATGGCCAGTGTATTCCTAACCCACTTGTTGGTTTTGCTCAGCTCTGTCACAGTCTACTGCAGAACTTAGATATAATTTAAAATTGGCATCATCATTTTTCCCCCCTTTGAGAAAAAAGAAATCCTCAGATTTCTACGGGAGAGTCTGCCTCCTGGTGATCAAGCTGCTTGCACCGCACTTTGGTCTTCTTAGGATTTCCTGGGTGTATCATTCTCCACATTAACCATCAGCTATCACAGCACTGACACGCTAGGTTCAGGGTATTTGAGATAACTGACTCTATCACCGAGATATGCCAGTTGACTAAGCCACCTGTAGTCATAGCAGCCATCTTTGCTGGTATTATCAGTGAGCAAAAGCATTGTTTTTATCACACCTTTCATTTTGAAGACTCATGTGTGCGTCTTTATCCTTGGAAAAGATAATCATGTCCTTTGTCCATTTCTTATTATAGAATACTAAACAGGCATGTACTTCTGGGTTGAAATAATCAAATCCATATTTTCTTTAACACAGAATCCAGATCAGGAAATAATATTAACCTCAGCCCATCTCTAAGAATTTAGCAAATTGAAGATTGGTATTCAGTACAAATTCTTGCACCATGCGATGAACACCTAGGGGGTGCTCCAACAGGGACTTCAGACCTAGAAAGCTTCCCAGTAAATTTCAATTTTGATGCTGTCACATGCCTTTAATAATTTTTTAACTCTTTGGCAAAAGGAAGATGATTGATTCTGATAGCTATCCTCTACAGCAGACTCTGCTCTAGCTCCTTTTGCCCTTCTGGAGTAAAGAAAGACAGAAAAATGCTTTGGTGATGCCTCTGCCCAATGAATGAAAGGGGAGGTAAAAAAAAAAGCACGTCACCCTGTTGAACTCACATTCTGCTTTTCCTGCAAAAACGTTCCTGTGATTCCTAGCAATTCTCTCAAGACTGAAGGATAAAGATTGCATTGTAGATGTAATAGTCTTAATTAGTAAAATTGACAAGGAAATACTTATCCCTTTATATTGAATGACAGAAAAACACAACTCAGGGAATTTGTGACTTATGACTGAATAGAATCACATTTTAGTCTTCTAGTTTTGTCTCAAACTGATTAGTTCATGGGCAGGTTTTTGTTTAGTTTCCTGGATCATGAATATTCTGAATTCTTAGCTTTTCTTATCAGCAAAGAAAAGCAATTTATAACATGAGGTCTGAACAAACAAAGGACTTTAGACTCTATAATTTTCCTACTATAGAAGCTGATTCTCTGCTTAGAAAGCAAACTCATTATTTTTTATTTCATATTTTTCTTGATCAAAGGGAGGATGTTTTATTATTTTATTTCCTAATTTTTATTATGTCCTAATTTTTTTAAGAAAAAGAAAACTTGCATTTTTAAATTCCATAATAGTAATTGTAAGACACTTTTTCTACCCATATGCATCTCCTAAAATAATCATGTACACAACTACCTCTTCTAAAAGAACACAAGTATTTGTCTGTCATTCTTCCGTTATAAACACTACACATATGCCAAGAACCAATGCATCCTTTGCAAGTCAGCACTTTCATCTAACAGTAAGGAAGCACATGTCCTATCCTGTGGTGGTATTTGCTGTTAACCATTGACCAAAAGCTTGTTCTGATTCTCTGTGTGCGCAATATATTTGTCATTAAATCTGCGTTAACCATGAGGGTCTTATCAATAAATAGTATAGTTTGTACCTTTTGTTCCTTATATGGAATACGACTTTGAAAAGTGCCCCTTTTCTTTTCGTTTCTTCCATGACTTAAGTGGCTAAAGTAATTTGGGGACGCTTGCTATTATTATTGCTATTTTTTTTTCCATAGAAGACACTGAGCTTTTGAAAATGACCCCAAGGCATGAGTGGCTTACCACCAGCTTACCACCAGCTGAGGTTTGCTCCTACAGCAACGTGGTTTTTCTGAGTCCCTGGGGAGCTGGAAGAAGACGAGGAGAGAGGACAGCTGGCACTGCTTCCTCTTTTTCTCACCTTGATGAGCGTGTGACCTTATAATTGCAAGCCTTGCTTAATTGATTCAGCAATGAGGAGAGAGTAAATATATTTGTAGAAAGGTAAATATTTCCTTCAAGAAAAGGGAAAAGTTTCTCAGTGTGTTTGTTCAAAGTGGCAATGTAAGTCCACATTATTAAGGAGGCTTCTCAGAGCCTCCTTGCCCCCCACTCACTTTCTCTGCCTTCCTCCTCGCCCCTCAATCCACCGCTCTCCCCAGCCCTAAATCCTGCAAATGGCTCCCTATTGCCACTCAATTAAGTCCTTGAAAAAGAAAGAAAGGAAAACTGGCAAAAATGAAAATTAAAATGAGAATTGTCTTCCTTGTACTTCTGGCTGGGCCCTCCCTGACTTGTGTCACTGGTCACTGGAGACATAGGCGCCAAGACCAAGAGAAGAGTCCATCATGATAGGCTATGCTTGTTTCTATCTGGGGCTGCTTTTGTGCTTCGGCTAAGGTCCATATCCTTTGCCAAAAATCTTAGAAATTTGTATAGGTGTGTGGGTGTATGTATGGGTGTGCTCTTTTCCCAAACATCTATAACCTATTTTATATGGAATAACGCACTAAGAACTAGCTCCTAGTTGATCAACTAGGAGTTGATAAAGTTATTGGTTCAATCAGTTCAGATTTCAGATATTAATCATTGTATTTTCTAGCCATATTTTATTTTTTAGGTCCTTGTGATAAATCACCATAGGAGCAAATTCACTTGTACCAGCACATAGAGTCATATCCCCACTGAAGCTCCCCTTTTATTTATATTTAGAACATTAGTATGAATGGCATTACATTTTCAAACCTTTATTGGTTTTATTGAGGTAATTTGACTTATAGTAAACTGAACATATGTAGAACATATAATTTTACAGGTTGCGTAGAGTTAGATACCCGTGAAACCATCAATGAAACATTTTACAATCAAGATAGTGAACATATCTGTCACCCTGAAAAGCTACCGTGTACATGTTGGTAATTCCCCCTTCTGGCTTTCCAACTCCCCATCCCCAGGTAACCACTGATTTGCTTTCTGTTATTGTCCATTAGTTTTCATTTTTCAGAATTTAAATATAAATGGAATCATAAAGGATGTGCTTTTTTGTTTAGTCTGGTTTCTTTCACTCATAATTATTTTATTTTATTTTATTTATTTTTTATTTATTTGACAGAGAGAGATCACAAGTAGGCAGAGAGAGAGGGGGAAGCAGGCAGAGCCTGATGCGGGGCTTGATCCCAGGACCCTGAGATCACAACCTGAGCCGAAGGCAGAGGCTTTAACCCACTGAGCCACCCAGGCGGCCCTTACTCATAATTATTTTAAAATCATCTCTGGTGTGTATACTCATTTCTTCCCTATTTTTATGGTTGAGCAGTATTCTATCATACGGACATACACCAATTTCTTTATCCTGTAAATGGAAATTTGTAATGTTTCCAGTAACTGGCTACAACAAACAAAGCGATTGATAGCACTAATGTCTAAGACTTTATATGGGCACATGCCTTAATTTCTCCTGATTAAATACCTAGGAATTGAATGGCTTGATCATATGGTAGATGTATCTTTAACTCATGGAACTGCCTATCTGTTTTATAGAGTGTTGGTTTGCATTCCTTACCAGTAGTGAGTGAGAGGTCCAGTTTCTCCATATCCTTGACAACAGTTTTTATAGTCAGTCTTTTAATTTTTGAGTTTCTAATAGGTGTATAGTGGAATCTTCTTGTGGTTTTTTGTATTCCCTTTGTATTCCCTTAATGACTAATGATGTTGAGCTAATGACTATTGACTAATGTGTATGCGTTTATTTGCCATCGTATTTTGTTGGGTGAGATATCCTCTCAAATGTTTGGCCCATTTTGAATTTTTTAATTACTTCCTTTTTTATTGGTTATTTTTATATTCTGGGTGTAGTCTCATTGATTTTGCTCTTTGTTCTGTTACCTATTTCATTGGTTTCAATTGAATTTTTATCATTTCTTTTCCTTTGTTTACTTTGCTTTTAATTTGTTCTTCCTTTTCTAATTGTTAAGATATAACCTGTGGTCATTGAATTGAGGACTTTTTTTATTTTTAAAATTTCTCTCTTTAGTGATATAAACTTCCCCTTTAGTATTGCCTTAGCTGCATCCCAGAACTTTTGATATGTTGTGTTTTTATCTTTATTTTGTTCAAAATACTAATTTTTCATTTCGATTTCTTCTTTGACCCCTGAATTACTTAGAAGCATGATTTAGAAAGAAAACTCAATGTAAATGGAGAAATAAGTACCCACAGTAAATCTTGCGGTGGAGGGCATGTCAGCGTGGGCAGGGAGAGACCAAGCAGAAAGAGTGGAGTGCAGTGGATCCCAGCAGTGGGAGGGGCCCTGGTAAAATTGCTTCCAGAAAGAGGGTTTTTCCATAAGTGGGAATATGCAAGAGCAGGTCTGAGTCTTCATAAGTCGGAATGCTGGTCACTGAAGAAGTGAAACATACAGATTTGAGCAGCAGTGCTGGGAAGGCTCAATTTTTGCAGGTCCCTTGAAAGGGATAGGTCTCTTTGGGTGCCTAGGTGGTAAAGATGAAGTAGGAAGCAAATAGAGAAATTAAACCATGCTCCACAAATGAAAGAAGATCGATGAATCAGAAAATACTCTAACTTCTTAGTATTCAATCCCCAAAGAAATTATATTCTCTGTACCAAGAGAGGGAAGGATGCTCTTGAACTAAGGAGCCCAGTGGACTCTGAAAGTTTTAACTCCCTACATAGAAGGTCAATTACTGCCCTAGAAAAATAGAATATATTTTATTTATTTTAAAAAAATTTGAGGATTTTATTTATTTATTTGAGAGCGAGGGAGCGAGCGAGAGAGTGCACACAAGTGGCCAAGGGAAAGGGAGAAGCAGGCACTGAGCAGGGAGCCTGATATGAGGCTTGATCCCAGCACCTTGGGATCATGACCTGAGCTCTGGGATCATGACCTGAGCTCATGACCTGAGCTGAAGACAGATGCTTAACTGAGACACTCAGTGCCCCCCAAAACAGAAGACATATTAAAATGAAGGAAAAGGAAAAGCAACATTCATATAAAACAACTTAAAAAGTCCAGAAAGTCTGAATGCATATTATTAAGCTAGTGAAAATATTTCCTTATAATGACAATGAAACAGCAGAATGGTAACACCATGCTCCGACAGGAATTAAATAGTATAAAAGGCTTTCAGATATGAAAGGGCACTTTGATAAAGAATTAAAAACTTTGAGTCAAAATTAAAAAGCTATAAGAGAAGTGAACTAAAACAATTTAAAAACAAAAACAAAAATGAAACGACGGGATGCCTGGATGGCTCAGTTAAGCATCTGCCTTCAGCTCAGGTCACGATGTCAGGGTCCTGGGATTGAGTCCTGCATGGGGCTCCTTGTTCAGCCAGGAGCCTGCTTCTTCCTCTGCCTGCTCCCCTATGTGCGCGCTCTCTCTCTCTTTCTATGGCAAATAAATAAAATCTTAAAAAATGAAAAGACAGTTGATCCAATCTGGAAATTATTTGAAGAAAAAGGACGAATAATCCAAGAAATGAAAACAGAATTATACATCGCCGAAGGATAATGTAGTGAAATAATAAAAGAAAAGAAAGAAGTAAATACAATTTAGAAAGAGTTTAGAACAATAAGGAAAAAGTTTCAAAAGCCAGGCAAAAAGGATTGAAAGAACCCAGTATTGGAATCTCTGAGGAAGAAATTTCATTATTGGGAAGAAACTATTACTTACATTTATAATCTAAAAAATTCTATAAATTTAAAAAAGCTCTCTATATATCAAATATTACACTGTATGCTTGGAAAGTTGATCAGTAATCATCAGCTCTGGGGCATATCGTGGTGAAAGTTAAACTTTAAAGATAAAGGGAAAAAAAACCCCAACAAAACTCTGGGCCTCCAGGCAAAAAAGATCATATAACTGATGAAGGAAAGAGAATCAGAGTGGCATCAAATTTCTTTCCAGCAACCCATGAAGTAGGAACAAAGAGGAACGTCATTTTCAAGAAATGCAAGGAGAGATAAGAGATAGCCAAGGACTTTATGTCCAGACAGACTGTTGTCAAAGTATCAGAGCTATACACAACAATTTTAAATATTCAGAAACTCAGGGAATACTCCTTTAGAGCCCTTCCTGAAGAATCTGAGAGATGAACTTCACCCCTACCAGGAGGAACTGGGGAACTTTGGCAAAAGGTTAGTGATGGCCAAGACCCCCTGAGCCGCTTTACTCCCCCACTATCCTGAGGAAGGTCAGTGTTCCACCCTGCCTGCCCTCCATACTAGCCTGACTTTCAGAAATGCAGTCTAAGATCATTTGCAGCCTAAGACCTGAGATCAGCCAGGCAAAGCTGTTTTCTACGTGAGTGCTGCCTGCATGTCAGTTGCTAAAACAAAACAAAAAACAAAAAACAAAAAATCTGAAGATATGTTGCTCATTTAAATAGGAGCATGTGGTCTCCATGGATTTCTTCCCCAGCTGTGGTTGCTTGAGATGATAGACAACAGAATGACAGAAATGAAAGGCAGAAAAGGGCAGGAGGCTGTAGTCTGTCCATGAGAATTTGAGGAGGAAAATTAATGAATTTGAGTCATACAGATGAGAGCAGCCTGTCATACATAGAGGAAACAAGAAAGAAGGTGAGCAGTTCTAGTTGTTTCCAGCATTCTTCCCTTGGGTAATTGGATGCCTCTGTTGGTTGATGGAGAGAGTGCCTGTGCACTTCCATATTATGTTAAATTTTCAGGGAGGGGTTTGTGTTTGAGTTTCGTAAACATACTCAGTGCACATAGCATCCTTGCTGCGGTTAGTAGGATGTGGGGATCCTCAAATGGTTTTAAGGGTTTCCTTCCTCTGTTTACATGCCCTGTGATAGGGACCCTGCTGTTCCAAGTGAGCCTAGCATCAGCAGTATTGGCATTACTGAGGAACTTGTTAGAAATGCAGAAACTGTCTGATTTCTAAAATGTGTCTCCAACTTGTATATGCATAAAAATTATCAAGAGGTATTGTTAAAAACTGATTTGAGTTCAGAAGTCTGGGGTAGGGCCTGAGATTGAACATTTTTAACATGCTCTCAAGTGATTTCAGTGCTTCTGGTCCTTGCACCAGATCGCCTCTGCTCAGTTCTCTTTTGGAAGGTGTTTGTTACAGGAACCCTTTCTGACATTCCCTGCCAAACGAGGGTCCTGTGTTTCCCTGTAAATATCTAAAGGGAGCAGTAAGACATCATAATTGGAGAGAATCTCCCGCTAACCTCCTGAGGACCCAGGACTAGGTTTTTGTCTATAGTATTTATTCCTAGGCTAAATTTCCTTTTTCTCCTCTTCTAGGGAAATTGCAGAGTCACGAGTCATGGTTATCTGTACCTGTCTTAAAGATGTCCATGATCTCTTGCCCATTGCATAGATTCATGAAAGGACTGGCTTTTAATGGATAGGTGAATTCATTTTGCAAGTCATCAGTAGGAATAAAATATAGTGAAATCCAACAAACAAAAAAACAGAGCTACTTGATCTTGATTGTTCATTATAATCACATGGGGCTTTTTTTTTTTAAGATTCTATTCACCTATTTGACAGACAGAGATTACAAGTAGGCAAGAGAGGCAGGCAGAGAGAGAGGAGGAAGCAGGCTCTCTGAGGAGCAGAGAGCCCGATGTGGGGCTCGATCCCAGGACCCTAGGATCATGACCTGAGCCGAAAGCAGAGGCTTTAACTCACTGAGCCACCCAGGTGCCCCTCACATGGGGCCTTTCAACAATGCAGTTTTCTAGGCCTTATGAGAGAGAGAGAGAGAGAGAGAGAGATTCAACTAGAATGAGGGCAGGCAGCATGTATCTGCATTTTAAAAAACCTCATGGGTGATAATAATGCAACCAGTTTGGGAAGACTGCTTTATGTAGACAATTACCCTAGAGTTGTATAACCTGGTGGTACAAGGTCAAACACACAAAAAATAGTGAAGGATAATTAGAATAGTAAGCATTCAAATAACCCAATTAACAAGCTTGGTCTAATGGAAAAGTATAAAACTGTGCACTCAGTAACTGGAAAATATGTATTTTTTTCAAATACAATGTAATAATTATCAAAATTGTCCCTATTACTCAAGCTCAACAAATGTGAAAGAATGATTAGTGAACAGATCATATTTTCCATCAACAATGCAATTATAATAGGTTTTAATAGCATTTTTTCTTTTACTGAAAAAGCCCTACATGTCCAGAAATTAAAAACATACTCTTCTAAATGCCACATAGGTCAAAGATAAAATCATAATGAATACTAGAAAATGCTTGAATGGAAAAATAATAAAACCACTTAATATTGAAATTTGTGGGATGCAGAGGAGTCGTATTTCAAGCTCATATTAGAAAAGGGGGCACTGAAAAACCTATAAACTAAGAATCCAACTTAAGAAATTTAAAAGCAAATAACAAACTAAAGAGAGTAAATAACAGAAAAAAGGAAATGTAATTCAAAGTTGTTTCTTTGATATCACTTGAAAAATATTCAGAAAGATTGAAGAAAAAAGGGGAAAAGTAATATTAACAATGAAAAGAGAGAATGTCCAAATGTGCACAGAGATTAAAAATTTTAAGTTATACACAAGTGGGACTTGTCTATAAAATTGAAAATTGAAACAAAACTACCAAAAAATGTAATTTATCAAAACTGAACCAAGAAGAAATAAAAACTAACACAATTAAACCAGAGGCTAAAAAAATCTCCCCACTTAAAAAACAAAAGCAGCAACAACAAAAGACCAAGATGGATTTTTACATTTGAATTATGACAAACACTCAAGTAACAAGACAATTCTAATTATATACAAATTCTACTGGATAATATAATCTCATTTTCTAAGAAAAATAACAAAACCATATGACAGTACAAGAGAGAAAATTACAGGCCAATCTCACTCATGAATATAAATGCAGAATCTTAAATTATTTGTTAAATGAATCTAGAGTATACAAAAAAGATAACGTATCATGTCTGATATGAATTGTCCAATGAAAACATTGTTGACCTAACATCAGATCATTATTACTATATTTCACCACATTGAAGAACTAAAGGAGAAAAGCACATTAATAGAGAATCTATCCATAATGTTCACATGCATTTAGTAAAAAAAAATCTGGAAAAATCAAGAGTAATAATAATAGAATCTTTCTGAATCCAATAAAGTGTACTGTCAATCACTTATTACATATAACATATTCAATGGTGAAAGTCTAGAGCCATTCTCTCTAAAATCAGAAGTAATTTAAGTACCTTCAGTCTTATTGCAGAGTCCTAGCCAATGCAGTAAGACAAGAAAAATTTTAAAAGTAGAAAAACAGTGTCACTATTTACATTGCTATGAATGTAAATATAGTTAACTCTAAATATTCTAAAGGCAAATATTTATAACTAATGAGAATGAGTTGAAATTTGGTACCATTAAATTTTACACCCCACAATAAATTGTATTTCTGTATACCAGCAACAAAGAGAAAATGTCATTATTTTAAAGTTGAATTTAATAAGAGCAACCAAAAATGTAACGGATCAAGGAATCCATTGAGCAAAGAGTAAATAAGACTTCTATTGAGGAAATTATAAAATTTTATTATATTAAAGAAAATTAAAATTGATGGAAAGATATACTATGCTCATTGAAAGGGAGACTCAATAATTTTAAAATGCCAATTCCCCATCCACCTGAAAAGAACCCCTTTGATTTGAATAATAATAATCATAGCAGGATTTTTTTTGAACCAAATAAGCTGATTACTAAACATATTAAGAGAAGATGTCGAGTAGAGTCAAAGGACACTTCAACAGGAAGAAAACAGGAAGAAAAAGCTGATGGAAAATTCCCTATTGGATATCATAAGTTGTTACAAAGCTATTAAGTATTAACTGGTTGAGGAATAGATAAACAAAACAAGAGAACAGGACTCAGATTCCAGAAATGAGAAAAACAAAAAACAGACTTGAATTGTGATAGAAGGAATTAGATTCATATATAGTTCACAAAAATCAATTCTAGGTGGATTAAATACTTTCACTGGAAAGGAAATACTTAAAAAATTCTGGTAAGAAATAAAAGAAAATATTTCTATGACTCTGAGATAGGGAAGGATTTCTTAATCAAGACACAAAAAGCACAAACTACAAACCTGATTAATGTGACTATGATAGAATTAAGAGCCCTGCTTCTCAGACCATAAAGACGGAAAAAAAAGACAAGTTATAAACTATGAGAGATGACTTTTTTCTTTTTTTTTTTTTTATTAGAAAGAGAGTGTTACTCTCTCTTACTTACTCTAATACTTACTCTATTACTCTTGCAAGTGGGAGCGGGGAGAGGGGTGGGGGGGGCAGAGGGAGAGAGAGAATCCCAAGCTGACTCTAAGCCCAACACAGAGCCCAGTGTGGGGCTTGATCTCACCACCCTGAGCTCATGACCTGAGCCAAAAATCAAGAGTCTGATGCTTAACCAACTGAGCCATGCAGATACCCCAAGAAATTACTTTTTCTAAATATAACTAGCAACCTATTGGTATCCGGAATATACAAATAACTCTCCAAATAACAGAATATACAAATATGCAAATAACTCAGAAAGAATTAGATCCATAAAGTACAATGATGAACAAAAGATACAAATAGTCATATTACAGAAGAGGAAATACAGTGGTAGTAAACATATGAAGGAATATCCAAACTCTTCAGTATCAAGGAAATACATGTTAAATACAACCTCAGATAACAATGTCGATCTCCCTGAATGGCAAAAGTTAATAAAGTTGATGTCAAGTGATACAAAAAATTTCTAAGAATGTGGAGTAATGCTAATTTTTATAAACTGTTGGAGGAAGGTTGATTTCATAAAATTACTTTGGCAAACAATTTGGCCTTAGGTAGCAAAGCTGAAAACAAACATTTTCCTATGCCCTGGACATTCTCTACAACACTGGGACATTCTTGTGCACATGGAAAAGAAGTCATGAACAATAATGCTATATAATTGTATTATCTGTAGTATCAAAAAGCTGTAAATAAATGTCCATTGAGAGGAAAATGGCAAAAAAAAATAGTGCTATGATTATACAAAGAAATATTATACTATATAATACATCAGTGAGAATTAAATGTATTACATAGATGGATCTCCAAAAAAAGGAAGAGAAAAAAAAACGTTTAATAACTTATTTTGAATAACACTTTGGTATAAATTAAAAAATTAAATAAGCAAAAAACAGTGGGGTAACTTTGTATGTATGAGAGCTATTTGGAAAAGCAAAGGAATAATAAATTCAAAAAATTCAGGAATAGGGTTACCTTTAGGTGGGAGAGAGAAGGCTATAACTGCAGATTTTCACACAGAAAACTTCAATAACACTGAGAAAGTTCTAGAATTTAAGTCAGGTGATGACTTTGCGGGTATTTGTTATGTTTATATCTTCCATTATTTAAATGTATCAAATATTTCATAATGAAATCTTTGAAATGAATGACTCAGTCAGATTCGTTTTAAGTATTAAAAAGAAAAAAAAATTAAATAGCTATTCCAAAGCTAAGGCAAAACTTCATGTTATCCCAATTCTTAAGGCAGCTAGAATGAGTCACTGTCATGTTCTTGGTCCTCACCTAGAAAATGAGCCCATTGAACACTGTAGTGAAGGCCTTCAACAAACCACAGTTAAATCCAAATGATTGTTTTTTTTTCCCTCTTTTTCCACCTCTGAGCCAGGTATCTCCTTCCTAATTAATTTCTTGAGACTATGTCTTATTTTGGCTTCTAAGCCACACACCCCTATTTCTTGTTTCCTTACCTCTTCAGGGCACTTTGCTGGCTCTCTTTCTCAATCCTAGAAAACAGAACCCGTAATTAGGCATTTCCGTGAAGAGAATTTAATACAGAAAACTGGCCGCATGAGGGTGAGAGTGTCCCAAAAGGATGAGGGAGGACAGAAGCTGTACCTGCAGGAAGTGCTTTAGGTCCTAAGGGCAGGGAGTCAGAGGGAGAGGCTGGGGTTACCAGAACTAGAATATCAGAGAAGCCTCGGGGCAGAGCTGGGGCAGAAGCTTTGGGGCAGTTCCTGTCTGGCCAGTGATGACACTTGCAAAGCTCTGAGAAGAGCTGAGATAGAGCTGGGCTCAGACGGGTGTGGAGGGGCCGGGTGGATTGGGAATGCTGTGGGTTACTGCATGACCCTGCAGAGAGGACTAGCTTCTCTGGAGTCTGGAACCATCTGCGGCTGTCTAGGGGGCAGGGCTGTGGGGAGTCAACACTGACAGAATCGGCAAGTACACAGGGAACAAGAGGGAACAAGACTCTGCTTTCTTCAGCTTTCAGGTTTTCTTCTAGTGTCTCCTACTGGCAGACCCTACAGGGAAGCCAGCCTGCCAAGAAGGAATTTTGTTTTCAGGGTTCTAGCGCCAGCATCACAGAACAAAGTATCAGACGGTGGATATGAATCCATGAAGACCTAGCTTATGACCCTCACTCCTTCCACGTCTTTAGACTTCAGAGAGAACTTCAGAACTTAGTCATTGGCTTGTTTCTTTAACCTGCTTCCATTCCTTCTTAATGCAGTCTTATCTGGTCTCATGCTTTCTATATCAGGTAAAATCACAGGACTCCAGCTTCCCCTTGAACTCCAGACTTGTATATATTCACGTGCATGTTTGACGACTTTAACTGAATGCCCCCAAAGCAATTGCAAACTCAATGCGGGCAACAAGGAATTCTTACAGTTCCAGACTTGGTTCCCTCCAGCCTTCCCCTTCTCAGTATCACCACCACCCATCAGTCGTTCAAACAAGAAACCCAGGTATCATTCTGGGTTTCTGCCTCCACATTGTCCCTTTCTCCACACCCAGCCCAATAAAATTCTTGAGGTTTAACCTCCAGCATGCACTCAGACCCTTCACCTTCCCCCAGCAAACATGGGCTCAGCTGTGATGCAAATTGCTCTGCACGTGGACCGTGCAGTAGCTTTCCAGGAGCTCTTCCTCCTTGGGCTTTTCATCCCTTTCAACTCACTCCTCACACAGGAGCCTCAGTGAGCTTTAAAAATTATAAATGATAGCATGTTACTCCCTCAGGTAAAATCTGTTGGATTTCCATTAACAGGACCAAAAAGACCTCTAAGAGCCCATGTGACTTGTACTCTACTTCTCTGTCCTTTCCGAGTCCTGTTCTCCTTTTGGCTTGCTGTGTTCTCTCCACACTGGCCTGAGATGCTCTCTCTGCCAGTGAACCATACATGGCTGACCCTGATCATCCATCAGATGTTAGCATACGCATCACTTCTATGCAGAGGTCTTTCCTTATATCTGTGTCAAGTAGCCACCTTGCCTTCTAGTTACTGTCTATTGTGATATCCTGTTTATAGCCTTCCTAGTAATACTTGCATCTGAAATGCTTTTGACTAGTTTAATAGCTAAATTCTGACTTTTGTTGGGGAGGGGACTGTGTCTTTCAACCACTGTATCTTGAGGGTGTATAACACTGTCCAGCACGTAGTAGGTGTTCAATAAATTTATTTTATTTATTAAATTATTGTATTATTAATCATTTTATTAAAAATAATATTTATTATTAAAACTATGAGAATAGTCCAGCTTTCAACCACACCCACACTCCTTGTTCAGGGTGACCTTAGTAAAACGTTGACCAAGATGAGCTGGAGATCTCATGATAATATGGCAACATGTTCAATTTTTTCAAGGTGAAAGTGGCATAAAGTCTCTCTTACGTCTAGAAAGTAGCTTAGAAAGGTTTGTTCTGTAATTAGTGCATCCAAGGACATCACCTCCTACCCAACTGTTTGTAGCTTCCAACTCCTGCTGCCACCCTCTAGCCAGACCTGCTGATGAGAACTAGCTCACCAAAGCCAGGATGCCCCTCTGCCTCTGGACAGAGTTCATGGTCTCCATTTGATTAAGAGGCCACGCTGACCTTACTGCTGATGGTCCCCTTGACACTGATGGTCTACATTCCTGTGCAATGATGGCCTACCACATGGCTCAGCAGATAAACCCTGGGTCCAACCAATTCTGGTTTAAATCCAGTTTTCCCTCCTCACTTACCTGGCATCTCTGAGTTCCAGTTTCTTCATTTGTAGTGTGCCAATAGTAATATTTATGTCAAGTTTGTGAAGATTAAAAGAAATAAAATGTGCAAAGTATCTAAAAAAGAGTATCTGGCACAAAATGGGAATGGAATTGCTAGGAATTATGTAAAACTATTCTCTCAGTGTTTAGAGTCTAGGACTTCTCTGTGAGTCCTGGCTTACGTCTTTTGCTTCTCTTTGTATTCACGGCAAAGGAGCAGCTGTCCTTCCCAGGGCTAACGAGCTTATCTTTGCTCCCCATGATCTTCTCTTTGTCCACATCTACCTTACTCTTGACCAGGGAGGCTGCACAGGCTGCACCATAACCCCTGATCCTTGAGCTGGGCCTACATGGAGCACTGGCAAGAGTGAGGAGAGACCCATATTTCCCAGCCCCCTCCTTGCATGGCAGGACCTGTCTCTAGCTCCAAGGCTCAGCCTTACCACTGGGCCTTCAGCATGGTGTATTCTCTGTATCTGGGTTGCTATGTCTGTTCCTTCCCCTGGTTCCTACAGACCTAAAGGGAGTCCCTCTACTAACTCAAGATTCTGTCCCCATCAGTCATTCCCTACATGCTGCACACACCCTTGTCAGTAGTCCCTTTATTAAGCACTGTGTAGATTTTTCTGATTTGGGCAGGACATATATTTCTGCCAGAATAGGGCAGATAACATTGCTCTTAATAGCCAATAGTGTGGTTTCAGACCTAAGTCCATGTTCTGTCTGGTCCGAACATGCATGGGCATGCGCACACCCACGAGTCATGTGCCAGCTTTGGCCATTTCCCCCTTGAGAGAACCACTGAGTTCTCGACTCCACGGAGTTCTTCACTCCAGCTAAGTTCATGTGGTCCACTGTGGCCACCAGCCAACCCAAGTGGGGTCCGGATGCTTTCTGCTGCTGCCACTCCCATGGAAGGCTGTGACTGTGCTCTCTAGTTTCATCTCTAGTTTGCCGTTTGACATAAGACCTAATCTGAGCAGGTATTTTCAGCTTCCCTAGTATGGGGATAATGTTGATGCTGTGGGCCTCTGATTTTTGAAGAGTAAGATGTAAGGCCCTTCCTCAGCTGAGATACTTCCCTGGGCTCTATCTACTTTCTTTTTCTGTGCTCCTCTGCCAGGATAGGGAACAAAGGTATTGTTCACTCTGGCTGCTGCCAGGGTTACCAGGGGTTCAAAGGCAGTGGGGCTCTCCAGCAGCAGTAGAGAATGAATGGCAAAGAAGCTGGCATGGTTGGACTCAGTCTGGCTTTCTTGAATAGGTGGTGGTATCTGATAAGGCCAGATATTTGGTAGTAAGATACACGGGATGCTATCATTTAATAAATCCTGCATCCATGCATAGACAGCTCTAATGCTTAAGCTAAAAGCATTATTCATAGTTACTTATAAATCCTAAATTGCTGATTTTTTAACATCTGAAAAAAATGTTGAAGAGGTTTTTAAAGTATATATAGTTTTATCATTCCTAAGACAAATTTCGTATCTGGAAAACGGAGTAAATGGAGAACATCTACATCTCTGCCTTGACCCTATTTCTCGCTGTCCCCAACTCTGTTCTTTTCTCCTTAAACTCCATCAGCTACAGCCACATACAATTTTTGCCCTTTGCACATACATGCCCTTATCATAGCATGTATGGAAAGAATTTTGTGAGGTTAATACTTTTTTTTAAAGCCCTGTCTTTGATAGGAATGCAACATTGATAAATCAGAAAACTGGGACCATTTGATGTGGTCTTTAAGGACAATTTGGAGAAATAAGTTAGTTGCATTATGAATGGTGACCCTGTGGTATCACAGGGTCTATTAACTAATTAACTAACTAACTAATTAATTAACTAATTAACAATTAGTTAATATTCATTAACTAATTGACACCAATATGGAGAGAAACCTCTGAGAAACTGGCCCACCATTTTTATTTCTCTCCTGTCTTGTTTAAGACTATCACAAAAGTGAATAAATGTCTAATAGGACTATTTATAATTTTTATATTTTTATATAAAATATATATTTTATATAAATTTTTATATAAAATATATATTTTATATAAAATATAAATTTTATATAATTTATAAATATTACCTATGACATAAAACTACAAGGGATAGAAAATATTGGGTGACAAAAATAGGATCTAGATATCCACAATTGACAGACAGAATGGACTGAAACTTGCAAGAAGAAATACTTCCAAGATATCAGTTGCAGACATACAAACTCATAGACACACACACACACACACACACACACACACACACACACCAACTTCTAACAGGAAGGCGGGATCTGATGGGAATTTCCCCTTACCACAAAGTGAAGAAAGTGGTTTTGAAAAAGTCCCAGTCAAGTTGGCCTCAGATATAATTGCTTGGTAAAGATAAGAAGACTCTTTATACTGCCTCCTCACTCTTACCCTGGGTTTTGACAAAAGTTGAAAACATCATAATTGTCACCATCAATTTTCTGCAAAGAGGCTGACTCCATGTGGTCCAAGAGTCAACAATTATTGCTTCCTCCTTATATCTTTCTATATGAGGGGCCATAAACTCAAATGGTTCCAGGGTCCAGGCAGGCAATATGCTGAGGACTGTCAGGGGGTAGGGGAACTAGGAAGTGGAGTGAGCTGAAAATTTGTGATCCTAGTCCTAGTCTGAAAACCATTGCTCATTTCTAGTTGTAACTATCTTTGAATACAGGCACATGATTATCAGATTGTCTCTTCTTTTACTTTATGTTAAATCTTTTGATTATCAAATATTAGCAATATATTCAAATCCTTTTTTCTTTATTATAAACTATATATAACAAAAATTTACCATTTTAGTATTTTCAAGTGTATAGTGACATTAAGTATATTTCCATTGTTGTGCAACTATCACCACCATGCATTTCCAGAACTTCTTCATTCTCAACTGAAACTCTACCCATTAGGCAAAAAATCCCTAATTCCCCCTCCTCTGTAGCCCCTCCTCCCCTCTCCTGTAGCCCCTGACAACCAGGATTCTACTTTGTGTGTCTATGAATTTGACTGCTCTAGGAACTGCATATAAATGGAATCATACAGTATTTTTTCTTTTTATGTCTGACTTATTCCACTAAGTATAGGGTCTAATCAACCATGCTGTAGCATCCAACAGCATTTAATTCCTTTTTAAAATTATTTTAAAAATGTTATTTGTGGTAAAATACACATAACAAAATTTACTGTCTACCATTTTTAAGTGTATGGTTCAGTTGTGTTAAATATATTAACATTCTTGTATAAGCAATCTCCAGAACTTCTTCGTCTTGCAAAACTAAAATGCTGTACCCATTAAATAACAATTTCTGTTTTCCTTTTACCTCTAACCCCTGCCAACCTTCTTGTTTCTATGAGTTTGTCTACTCTAGATTTCTCATATAAGTGGAATCATACAGTATCCTTTTGTGACTGGTTTCTCTTGCTTAGTATAATGTCCTCAAGTTCACCCAAGTTGTAGCATATGTTAGACTTTCCTTCCTTTTTAAGGCCGAGTAATATTGCACTGAGTAATATTGCATTGTGTGAACACACAATGAACACACATTGTGTGTTCTTTCACCCATCGATAGATATTTAGGTTGTTTCCACCTTTTGGCTACTGTGAATAATGCTGCTATGAACATTGGTGTACAACTATTCATTCAAGTCCCCACTTTATTCTCTTAAGGATATACCCTGAAGTGGAATTACTGGATTGTTGGATAGCTTTACTTAGTTTTTTAAAGAATTGCCGTATTGTTTTCCACAGTGGCTGCACCATTTTATATTCCCACAAGTGCTGCATGAGGGTTCCAGTTTATCTACATCCTCAATAACATTTGTTATTTTCTGTTTTTTGTTTGTTTTGTTTTTTGACAATAGCCATCCTATGGGTATATGTGTGTGTATGTGTGTGAAATGTTATATAATTGTGTTTTAATTTGCAAATCAAACCTAATCAAAATCCCAATGATTAGTGATATTGACCTCTTCCTGTGCTTATTTACCATCTTTATATCTTTGGTGAAATGGCTATTCCTTCCTATGTTTTTTTAATTTAATTGTTTGTCTTTAGTTGTTGAGTTGTAGGACTTCTTGACATATTCCAGATATCAATTCCTTATCACATGTAGGATTGTAAATATTTTCTCCTGTTCCATGGGTTGTCTTTTCAAACTGTTGGTAGTGTTCCTGGATGCACAATAGTTTTTAATTTTGATGAAGTCCAATTAACCTCCTTTTACTTTTATCCCTTGAGCTTTTGGTGTCATATGTGAGAAATTATTGCCAAACCCAATGCAATGAACCTTTATTTCTATATTTTCTTTGAAGAGTTTTATAGTTTTGACTCTTATGCTTAGGTCTTAGATTTTTGAGTTGACATATGGTATAATGCAAGGGTCCGACTTCATTCCTCTGCATGTGAATATCCAGTTTTCCCATCACCATTTGCTGAAAAGACTGTTGTTCTTTTCCCATTAAATGGTCTTGGCACTCTTGTTAAAAATTACTTGACTATATATATTGTGCATATATATTATATATAATATTTATAATACATACTATATATGTAGCTATATTAAAATTTATACTATATGTTTTACTAAGCAAAATTATATATATATGTAATATATATTATATAGACATATATATATATAGGGTTATTTCTAAGTTTCTATCCTATTTCATCAGTGTACATGTCTGTCTTTATGCCAATATTACACTGTTTTGATCACTGTAGCTTGGTTGTAAGTTTTGAGATCAGAGAGTGCAAGAATTCCAACTTCACTCTTTTCAAGATTGTTTGGCTATTGGGGTTTAAGATGGATTCTTTTAAGATGGATTCTTCTACTTCTGCAAAAAACATTGTCTGAATTTTGATAGGAATTGCATTGAATCTGTAGACCACTTAGATAGTATTCGTAGCTCAACAGTATTTTCATTTTTTAAAGCACACTGGGAAGGCCAAACGAAACCCATCTGTGACAGATAATGTCCTCTGTCCCTTAGCTACCTGGTGAAAGCAAATTTTAGAAGACAATTATATAAAAAGTGGTGATGGGGACATCCATGGTAACACTTTGTATTCTGGGAGGTGAAGAGCCCTGCAATTTGTTTAGATTATCTGAAAAATAGAAGAAATCTATGTAATAAAACAAACCTGTAATAGACAAGAAGCTTTTGGCAAATGAGGACTAAAGTTGAACAAAGGCTGTATCCATCAGTCTGGCCCTAAGTCATAGTTCAGGGAGACAGACTTACCATCTCTTCAAGCAGAAAACAGGTCAAAGGTTGTCCACATAGCTTATCTGTTGGTATACTACAATCCTACAGAGGGAGGTCAGAAAATGAAGAGTAGCCAGTTAAATAATTAATTCTCTAAAAGAGCAAATGTAAGAGAAGTGATAATCAAAGCCATAATGGAAAGTTTCCTGAAGCAAAGAAACAAAACAAAACAAAACAAAACAAAAAACTATATGTAAAAGCATCACCAGTTCTCAAAAGAAGTCAGTGGAAAAAAACACCCATAAATAGAAACTCTGTGGAAAAAACATATATAGGCACATTTTTAAAGGATACAAAAATCTGTTTAGTATCTGGCCAAGAAATTACAGTAGGTTCCCACCCACAAAGAAAGAAGGCTTAGGCTACCTTGATTCTCTTATACATCAATGAGAGCCAAATTATGAGCAATTTCTGCAAAGATTGAAGAAAGAAACATTTTACCCAAGAATTTCAAACCAAACCAAGTTCTCTGTCAAGAGGGAACATAGCAGAAGGACATTTTTAAATATGAAAGATTAAAAAAAGTTTCCACATACATATAATTTCATAAAGTACTCATGAGGACTCACTCCATCCAACTAAAAGATGAAGCAAAATTGATAGCTAAAAATGGAGAAGTCATAGGATTAAGGTCCCGGAGGAATATCTGGCTTGGACCCAAACCAGCTTGCTACCAGCGAGACCCATCATGAGCTTCTGGGGACGAGCTGCTGGGGAGCTATGAACTGAGGGAGATTGGCTCACGACCACAGCGGAACTCCTGGAATTCTCCAGTGTAGCAGTGACAGGCAGCTCTGTGCAGTGCTTATTTGAGAGACTTGGGTTCATGCTTCCATGACTGAAGAATACGTTAGCGAGTGATCTAGCTCAAAGCTGACTAAAATTGATCTTGATTTTCTTACTTGTGTCATAAGACTATTACTTATCTCCAAGTGTTTAAAAAGAGTAGGGAAAAACAGTGCCTCGTGGAGCCCCTCTCACATAATATGCTAAATGAGGTTGAATGTTAATCAAATTGAGAACATTAAATAAAGATTTTTATAGTGTTAAATGTTGACAACAGGCGGCTCTTCAAGTACAGAACATGAGAGAGCTTGCTTGTCAGCCCTTCCTGGGAAAGAATGTGAGGCTGATCGCAGCTCATTACAGGTTAGCAATTTGAAGGGGCTGCTTATGCACTGATTTGATCTCAAGCAGCAAAATGGGATAAAGGATGTAGAAATGGAGAGGAGATGGTCTCATTTTATCCTGAGCTGGTAAGCTCACACATGAACAGAGGATTTTGGAGCTGGAAGTGGGGCTAGTAGCCAAGTGGTGATGCACAGTTTCTTTAAATCATGGGTTCTGCGGTCGGGTGGGTCTGGGGAGTGGATGTGTGGCTGAGTCTCCCAGTGCAGGACAGTGAACAGTCATTTCTAATTTGAAGAATAGAGAGATGCAAGGATTGAGCAATAGGGGGCCAGTCCATGAAGTACTGCTCTGGTTTTAAATGGAAGATTCGATCATGGTGGAAAGAATATTAAAGAGAAAAGGCTTATCTTTAAACATCCATATCATTATACATTTCTGATGGCCTACTTATTCTGTAGAGCAAGGGTGCCATCTCTCCAAGGGATGTATGTATCAAGCCCTTCATGCCAATTGGAGTGAGGCCTGGCTCAGGCCCAGGGAAAGGCTGGCAGGAATCTGATCTGGAGAAGGTACTTACATCTTCAGTGCTGTCAAAACTGCTATGATAGTTTTGGCCTGGTCAATGAAAGAACAACATTTGATTTTGAGACATGGACCTTGAACTGTAACAGATCAAGGTGAAGAAATTTCTAATTCAATGTTGTATTGGTTAAACACTCCCTAGGTCATCTGTGGCTACTCCAGTGGAAGCTTGGTCTGTCTCTACTAGGCAGTTGGCATGTTCAGATTATTCCAATAGACTATAATTCTTGCCTAAGAGATGAGGCAAGGAACCCTGGGTGAGAAAACCTTTTTCCCCTTCTGGTTTTAAAGCCAAATGCAGATGGTTATTTGTGATCTGCTTTTGAGATTATCCACTCTCCTAACCCCTCCATGCATGATCAAAATTGGGACTGTTCATAAGTAAGTATGCATTTGGTTTGAGTTGGGTATAACACTTGAATGAGTTGGCATGTCATATGTATGTGGAGGTTCAACAGGTCTCGTTTGGGAAGAGGTACTCAATCAGAGCAAAATGAAATAATACTACTTGTGCTCTGATGAGATGCCAAAGGTCTTATGAAAACTAGGCCATTTATCAATATATTCTTAAAACAATCTATGGGTGGGGAGAGCGTGGGTAAGGACTAGTGAGATTAAAAAGACAATTGACAGAATGGGAGAAGATATTTACAAACGACATATCAGATAAAGGGCTAGTATCCAAAATCTATAAGGAACTTATCAAACTGAACACCCAAAAAACAAATAATCCAATCAAGAAAGGGCAGAGGACATGAACACACTTTCTGCAGAGAGGACATCCAGATGGCCAACAGACACATGAAAAAGTGCTCCACATCACTCACCATCAGGGAAATACAAATCAAAAGCACAATGAGATACCACCTCACACCAGTCAGAATGGCTAAAATTAACAAGTCAGGAAATGACAGATGCTGGCGAGGATGTGGAGAAAGGGGAACCCTCCTACACTGTTGGTGGGAATGCAAGTTGGTGCAGCCGCTCTGGAAAACAGTATGGAGGTTCCTCAAAAAGGTGAAAATAGAGCTACCCTATGACCCAGCAATTACACTATTGGGTATTTACTCTAAAGATACAAATATAGTGATCTGAAGGGGCACATGCACCTGAAAGTTTATAGCAGCAATGTCCACAATAGCCAATCTATAGAAAGAATCTAGATGTCCATCAACAGATGAATGGATAAAGAAGTGGTATGTATATATGTATACACACACACACACACACACACTGGAATACTATGCAGCCATCAAAAGAAATGAAATCTTGCCATTTGCAATGACGTGGGTGGAACTAGAGGGTATTATGCTAAGCGAAATAAATCAATTAGAGAAAGACAATTATCATATGCTCTCCCTGATATGATGAAGTTGAGAGGCAAAGTGGGGGCTCAGGGGGTTGGGAAGATAAAAATGAAACAAGTTGGGATCAGGAGGGAGACAAACCATAAGTGACTCTTAATCTCACAAAATAAACTGAGGGTTGCCAGGCGGAGGGGGTAGGGAGAGGGTGGTTGGGTTATGGACATTGGGGAGGGTGTGTGCTGGGGTGAGTGCTGTGAAGTGTGTAAGCCTGATGATTCACAGACCTGTACCCCTGGGGCAAATAATGCATTATATGTTAATAAAAAATTATTTTTAAATGAAAAAAAAAAGAATTAGTAAGTTAAAATCTTATGTGCAGCTGTATGACTTGAGTTTCCTCTATAGGCAATATATTTTAGGTTATCTAATTGTTTTATTAGCTGGGTGCTGTAGCTCAGGCCAAACTTTGGTCTAAAAACTATTACCTTCCTTAACCTTTCCCTTACTCCTCATGCTTCCTACCCCAGCCCCCCAACCCCTGATCCAGGGAACTACCTTTAGGAAGGGCTTGAAAAGGGCCATACCAGGGGGATGTAATCATTTTGATTTTATTGCTTATCTTTAAGCCTATGGCTTAGAGCTGTTTTCCATTCATCAAGGTAATGATAGCTTCTCTGAATTAAACATGATTTTCCTTCTCAGGAAAAAAAGCTCAAAGGAAACATCAGAGTTAATTAGAGAAAGTGATATTGTAGCTACTGACAGAAAGAAACCCATCAAAGGCAATGTTAAGGGGGATCCCAAATCATCAAAGCAGAGCCATTCGGTTGCAAATTGCTTTCTATTTCAGCTTTGTAGGGCAAAGGGTGTTCTGGGATCTTGCTGGTCTGCAAACACAGGGTTTTCTATAAAAAAGACGACCAGGAGCCCCTTGAGAAAAGGTGCTTGAAGTTAAGATGGCCCCTCTGTGTGATTTTGAAGTCCACAGGTTTAACTAAGTGTTCCCTCATGGCATGAGGTCTTTGCCCAAATGGTGACAAATAGAACGTTTATACTCTGAGGTGGGCAGAAGTTCTTACTTTCTCGGGCTTCTAATTCAAAGTCACCAACACACTATGTGTGCAAGCTGTTGTGCTAAGTGCTGGCCGTCTCTGTCCACCTCAGATACTTGGACGCAGACAGTTTTTGATACTTGAAGTGATTACAAAGACTGCAATCCTAAGGTGTTTTGTGTTTTTTTGTTTTGGTTTGAGTTTTAATTGGTAGGCTTTGACACCATGTCAATAGACAACATTCTGCTCCTGCTGCAGGGCCTGTAGTTCCCACTGTCAGCTTCTTATAGGTCTGTCCTGGCTTCTGGGGCTGGATCCTTTCTCCAGGTGCCAGATCGTCCCTCTCCTTTCTCAGTTGCTGAAACTCTGACAAGAGCAATCTGGGTTTCTTCCCTCCAGGAGAGTACTTGAGAAAGAAGTGCTCGTGTACTTTGGGCTTCTACTTTTCCTCCCCAGCTTTACTGAGACGTAATTGGCATATGACCTTGTATAACTTAAGATGGAAAGCAAGACTTCATTTGTGCATATACTGCAAAATGATTTCCACAGTAACTTTAGTTAACATCTATCACCTCACATAGTTATATTTTTATCTCGAAATGAGAACTTCTAAGATCTACTCTCTTAGCAACTTTCAAGTATACAAGTACTGTTTGCTCTAGTCACCATGTTGTGTATTATACCCCTAGAATTTATTTATTCTATAACTGGAAGTTTGTGTCTTTTGACCACCATCACCCATTTCCCCTAGCCATCACCCCCACAACCACCAATCTGTTCTTTGTTTTTATGAGTTCGGATTTTGTAAATTCTGCATATGAGTGAGATCATACAAAGATCATTTGTCTTTTACTCTAGCATAAAGCCCTCAGGTTTCATCCACATTATCACACGTGGCAGGATTTTCTTCCTTTTTATGGCTAAGCAATATTCCAGTGCGGTGTGTGTGTGTGTGTGTGTGTGTGTAGACACACACATTTTCTTTATCTGTTCCTGCATTGGTGGGATTATTGCAAATAATGCTGAAATGACATGGGGGTGCAAGTATTGCTTCGAGATGGTGATTTCATTTCCTTTGGATATGCTTTGGGTTCAACTTCTATGGTGACTCTGACATTGCTCCCACTAAGGTGACTCAGTGTATCTCCTAAGCAAAGGTACTGGGAATTTGGGGGGTGCATCCCTTCTTGGCTTCCCAGCAGCAATTGTGCTATATGACCACATAGTCCCAGATCTCTTAATGCAAGTGCCTGGTACTCCTTTACCATTCCTACTAGTCAGACTCTCTCAAATGTCCTTTAACTATCATTTTCTGATCCCTTTTATTTTTCAAACTCTTTGTTTGAATAATGATCAAAATATGGCCCACATATTATAATTATTTGGTACATCATTTGAAAGTTTTTAATTAGAGGATATTAGGGGCGCCTGGGTGGCTTAGTCTGTTAAGCATCTGATTTTCTTTTTTTTTTTTTTTTAAGATTTTATTTATTTATTTGACAGACAGAAATCACAAGTAGGCAGAGAAGCAGGCAGAGAGAGAGAGAGGAGGAAGCAGGCTCCCCGCCGAGCAGAGAGCCCAATGCGGGGCTCGATCCCAGGACCCTGAGACTATGACCCGAGCTGAAGGCAGAGGCTTTAACCCACTGAGCCACCCAGGCGCCCCAAGCATCTGATTTTCGATTTTGGCTCAGGTCATGGTCTCAGGGTGGTGAGATCAAGCCCCATGTGGGCTTTGCACTCAGCAGGGAGTCTGTTTGAGATTCTCTCTCCACCTCTGCCCCTCCCCCTGCTCCTACTCTCTAAATAAATAGATAAATAAATACATAAGTAATATCTTTAAAAAAATAAAATAGAGGATTGGTAAGCTTTTTTGTAAAAGACCAGGTGGTAATTATTTGTCTTCATGGGCCTTGTGCTCTGTCACAACTACTCAACTCCAGTATCATATTATTGCACAAAACCAGCCATACACAATTCATAAATGGATGGACATTGCTACGTTCTAAAAAAAAATTATGTACAAAAACAGTGTGGTAGCCACATTTGGCCTCTAGACCATAGCTTGCTGACCTGTTTTAATCCATAGGTGCTCCCTTCCTCCTGTTTACCCTATGTAGTTTGTTAAGGAAACAAAACTGGATTTTGCTGATCACATGGTACTTTGTCCCCTGTATTTCCTGTAAATGTGCAATTAGATCTAGAGGCTTGATCAGACTTAGTTTTGATTTGTTTTTGGTGAGACTGACTCAAAGGTGGTAATGTGTATTTCCGTAAATTATCATGTAATATGACACTGACTCTCCTTTATGATGCTAACAGCTGTTGATGATCATTGCCTACATCTATCATTTCATTAGGGTTTTGTAAAATAGTGCTTTTTAAAAAAAAGTTACTTATTTATTTTGGGGGGGATGTGAGTACAAGGAGGGGCTGAGGGAGAGGAAGGGGGAGAGAGAGAATCTCTAGACTCCCTGCTGAGCATGGAGCCCAAGGCAGGGCTTAATCTCACAACCCTGAGATCATGAACCTGGGCCAAAAATCAAGAGTTGGATGCTTAACTGACTGAGCCACCTAGGTGCTCTGAATCGAATTTTACAATTACATCCTTCTTCATTTACTGGCTAGAACATTTCTTTAAAGAGAAGCTTCCCCTCATCAACTATCTTTTTTACCCAGAGATAGATTTTTATGTAGGAAAGGTTAAATAAGTATGTGATTATTTTTATTCATTTACCGGTTTTCAAAATAGTGAGTCAGTCACCTAGTATCCCCCAAAATTGACCAATCAGGAGATTTTTTCCTGTAGAGTAACTTTGAACGAATGTACCTAAGAATATTTGAAATGGGATTACCTGGGTGGCTCAGTTGGTTAATTGTCTACTTTTGGCTCAAGTCATGATCCCAGGGTCCTGGGATTGAGCCTCATATTGGGCTCCCTATTAGTGGGGAGCCTGCTTCTCCCTGTGCCTCTGCTGATCTGCCTTCTTGTGCTCTCTCTCTTTCTTTCTGTCAAATGAATAAATAAAGTCTTTAAAAAAAGAATATTTGAAGTGTTTCAATCCATTGTGTTAATATCCTCTTGATGCTCAAATTGTACTACCAGTGGGAAATTCTTCAAGGTGACTCAGTCGTTTTGGCAAGCTCTCAATTAATTTTAAGATATTCCTTTGTTTCAGGTATGAAGAGATGTTCAGTGCATCTTATACATTTCTTGCTCTAGACCTGGAGTCAAGGAGTCCTGTTTCCTTTTAGTGGGAAGTTGTATTTTGAGACCATAATCGGGGCACAAAGAGTGTTCATTCCTGCTGGATTCATCTTTATTTCTAGGCCTTTTAATATATAAATAAAGCTGGGAACTATTTTAAAGTTGAAATCATCTTGGGCTCATGTTGACACTTCCATCCAAATTCAGGACCACAGGATTTTACACAACTGTGTTTATTTTGCATCTACTCAAAGTACTTCGTTTTGAAATCAGCAAAAGTACTTTTTTTGTGTTATCCCATGATACTGGTATGCCACCATAGAGCTGTGTCCCTTTGTTTCATTCATCTTTTTTTAAAATTTTTTAAGTTTAATTGTGTTTCATAATCATGTAAAAATTTTACAGAATTCCACCGGCAGAGCTGTAGATCTGAAAAGCATACTTTCTCTTTCACCTTTGCCCTTCTGTTTCTACATTTAGTCTTACAAGTAACCATTACATTTTTATTTATTTATCCTTCCATTTAAAAAATAAAAGCGAATAGTTCTTTATCTATATCGCATCATCTTCTTAGAAGAATAATCATATGCTAGAAATACTTTTGTCCACATTGCATTTTTTCAGACAAATATGTATATTTGTTTGAAAAAATGCAATATATATATATATATGTATACATATACATATACATATATATATTTCATATACTGTGTAAGTGCACCATAATCTATTCAGTATCTCTCCTGTAATGGAGGACATTTGGGTAATATCTAGGCTTTTGTTGATCGAATATCTTTGCAGTTAACTTATGAAATAGTTTTTTCTTTTCTTTTGCCATTGTATCATCCCAATAGATTCCTAGAAGTTGGATTGCCAAATGAAAGGTTAAAGTTACATGAAATTGTACTAGATACCAAATTACCCTCCACATAGGCTTTTTCATTCAGTATTCCAACCAACAATTGTTAAAAATGACTATTTCCTCATAGACTTTTCAAGAGTATGTTATCAAACTTTTTGGAATTCTGTCAATCTGAAAAAATTTATATGTGTAGTTTTGATTTTCGTATCTCTTATTAATGGTGAGGTTGAACATCTTTTCCTGTGTTTAAGGAATATTTCTATTCTCTAAAATGGCTCTTTGAGTCTCTTGCCATTTTTCTGTGAGATTTTTCTTGGTCTCTTTCTCTTTTTTTAAAGATTTTATTTATTGATTTATTTGAGAGAGAGAGAGACAGATGAGAGAGAGAGAACCTGACAAGATGAGGGGCAGAGGGAGATGCAGACTCCATGATGAGCGGGGAGCCTGATGCAGGGCTCAATCCCAGGACTCAATCCTGGGACTCCAGGATCATGACCTGAGCTGAAGGCAGACGCTTAACCAACTGAGCCACCCAGGTGTCCCTTTTTCTCTTTTTATTGTATGGATATTAACCCTTGGTGGCATAAATTCAAATCTTTCTCTTAATTTTCCATTCAGCTTTTGAAATTTCATATAGTTATTTTTGCCTTTACTACTATTTTTGTAGTACCAAGCTTATAAATCCTTTTCCTTATTGCATTTGGATTTTAAGTCATAGGTAGGAAGGTTTCTCTTACTCTCAGTTTATGGAGGCATTCAGTCCCATCACCCCTTTTTTAGTACCTGTAAGATTTTATTTTATTTTATTTACATTTAATTACCAGATCAATTTAGAATATATATTTGAACATAATATAAGGAATAGACCCAACCTTACTTATGTCATTATTTAATTATCTTGCTAGCACTTATTAGTCTTTTTTTCTCCACTGATTTGAGATACTGAATTCTTTGTATGCTAAATTCCCATATAAAATTGGGTCTATTTCTAGATTTTCTGTTGTCCTTTGGCATACATTTATTTGTGCATCAGTATTGCATTGTTTTAATGATAAAAGTTTTTGTAACTAATTTTAGTACCTGAAAGAGCTAACCACAACATTTCTGCTAACCCTCCCTTCCTTTTCAGGATTTTTCTGGTTATTTTTGCGTGTTTGTTTTTCCAAATATATGTGGTCATTAATGAGTATGACTCCAGAAAACAGTCTGATGCTAATTTTTTGGATTGCTAATCCATCAGATTTGTTAATTAATTTAAGAAAGATTTCTGTGATAATGATTGCTTCTGAGAGCATGGTATGTCTTTCCAGTTGTTCATGGCTGAGTACTTCACATTTTTTTGTTTTCATCTCCAGTTTCATCTTTGGCTCGCCTGCCTTTCTACTTTATACTCTCATACTTGAAGACCTGAGGATCTTGTTGAATCACACTAACTTCCTTTAAAATGGAGATGCCTAATCTGTTACCCATCCTATCCCTCCTTTGAGTGCCAGACCCAAAGATGTACACATCCTGCCTTCTATGTGGGCTGTTTTTTGAAAACTGCTGTTACATGGTGTATATCTTCCTTGGCCATGTGATCCAAAAGCTCCTACAGACTGTTGTTCAGGGTGCTGTTGCCAGGACCCCCAGGCTGCCAGTCAAGAGATGGGCTATAGCATCTTCTATATTGAAGCAACCATAAGCCCTTCAGTCACGGGAAATATTTTGGAGAGTTGGATTATTCCTAGAGCATATGAGTTGGTAGAACTCCACGTTCACCTGCCAATCATGTTTAAGAAAACTGAAGTCAGAAAGGCTGAGGTTGCAAAAACTGTCTCAAAATGACAGGCATCTGTCATACTTTCCCAAATTTTATGTAATCCCCTAAAACTGACAGTGGCACAGAAAGAGAAATCCAGCAAACAGAGAGACTCCTTTGCTGTGAATGAGAACACCTCAGCTCCCTGACTCTCCTTTACTCCCTGCGGTGAAATTGGAGCTTTAAATGGAACCTTAATAATGGAACAATCTCTAGGCTTATTGATTTTCTTCAATAAGTTTCTTAACCTACTCAGGCATGTTTTTGTTTTCCAACATAAAGCAGAGTCTAATTCTAAGTGCTTGCTGTTATTTGAAGCGTTGAAATGAACACAAAAGTTCATTCAATCAGCTAATTCAATCAGCTCTTGTTACAAAGGGAAAACAATATAAATACCCGTTAGACAATATTTATTTATTTGATGCCACAAAACATGAGTTAGCTTTCAAAAATATGTAAAATAAAGTTGGTGAGCTGTAAAGAAATAAATCCCAGGAACCAGAAAAATTTAAATCAGGACACGGCACGGTGGCTGGGCAGTGGTGGTGGGTGTGAGTGTTGGAATCCAGAAGTAGAGACTGGAGAATTCTAAATATTCACTATTGATGAGTTGAATAATTCATTTCTGATATTCCTAGTGCCCATGCTAAGCACAAAAATATAGTAATCAATTTCATTTTCTATGTAGGAGATACTAAAGTGGATTGTCAGTATCTTCCTCAAATTATTTACTCAATATACTGACAGGTTTTTTTTTATCACTCTTTTTTGGGGTAGCCTGAACATGAGGCAAGGGTATGATGCCAAAGTGTAAAGTATGATTCAGAAGGAGATTCTGAGACAGTGTGATCCCAAACTCATGGTCTAGCTCAGCCCATAGCCTCAATAATCATTGTGTCATGCCTTGATAGAGGGGGCTTACAGAAAAGGAGATCTTAGTTTGTCTGAAAAGGAAGAGTGGGGGCTAGCAGAGATGTTGTCATTAGTCTTTTCTGATACTAAAATGAATGATAAAACCTTTATCATGAAAAAAGTGTGGTGTTAAAATTACTCTGAACTATAAAATCAGAAGTTTATGTAGTTAAGGGCACCTGAGTGGCTCAGTCAGTTAAGCCACTGACTCTTGATTTTGGCTCAGGTCATGATCTCAGAGTTGTGAGACTGAATCCCACATTGGGCTCCAAGCTGAGTGTGAAGCCTGCTTAAGATTCTCACTCACTCTGATCCCTTCTTTGCCCCTCTCCCCACTTATGTGTACACTCTCTTCAAAAACAAAACAAAACAAAACAAAACAAGTTTATATAGTTATAATTAAAGAAAGCTATTTCCAGAAATGCCAATGGAAACTTGTGCTTCATTGTTTTTGGGAAACCACCACACTTAAATCTTATTTTCCACTTCTTGGATACAGAGATCACACCAGACACTATAGAATGCCTTTCTTTAAAAGTACAATTGTTGGTGTCACATAGGTGGGGCCCAAAGCCCACAGTGGTGAAACTAAAGAAATTATGAACAGAGCTGGTTCTGGAACACCAAGAAAACACATTGGGATGGCATCCCCATCTACATAGCTTGCAGAGCTGGAGAGGGGCGGCCGCAGAGCCATCAGCGGTTGGTAAACATGTTCGCCAGGCCTGACTCTTCTTGGAAGTTGTGAGTGGGAAAATATTTTTTTGGTAAGAGTAGCTGTGCAAATTTATTGACCTCATTAGTAATTAGTGAAGGTTTTATGAACAAAGAGATGGCACATAAACATTCAGCTTATGCTATGCGTGGTTTCCAAATCACAGTTCTTGCTGTGATTTATGAGAGGAAATGAGATTGGAGAAATGTGGGCTATGGCATACATCTCCAGACAAAGAAAGCATTTGCAATCCTTTCATAGTGTCACACTGAGCTTCTCAGTAATAAACAGAGAGAGGTTCGGAGGATTCGTATCATTAATGCATTTTGCCAACATTTGCTTGCTGGAAACCAGGGTACAGGCTGCATTCAGACAATATAGGTGTACTTCCCTCTCTGACGTTTGAGTTCCCACAA
The DNA here is from genome assembly GCA_004024625.1 of Mellivora capensis. Lineage (NCBI taxonomy): Eukaryota > Metazoa > Chordata > Mammalia > Carnivora > Mustelidae > Mellivora > Mellivora capensis. The sequence goes on along the minus strand of PISX010006043.1, from coordinate 19,815 downwards.
GCCCTACAGAGGAGACCTGGGACCTGACATCTCCAGGTCTACACTGAGGATGCCCCAAAAGCTTGGGCACCTCTTTCTTGCACCCTCTTTGCTGTTCAGACTGCTCTATCTGCCCTTCCTCATGGAAGTCCAAATAAGAAGAGGACTGAACATACCTAAGTTAGAAAAATGGAACATACTTTAGTGAGTTATTTTTGCTTTCCTACTCTTTCCACAGCATCCTTTATTATAAGATTAAAACGTAAGTGGTTATTTGCATTGCTATTCTTACTCCAAACAGGAGAAAGAGTGCTGCCCTTGGAGTCAGATGGAGCTGGCTCAAATGTTATATCTGCCACTTCGTTTTTGAGCAAATAACATAACCCTATTGAGCCTCCCTGGCTTCTCTGTAAAATGGGGGCAGTGCTACTACCACATGGTAAGTCAAGTCATTGTAGGGATTAAATAAAATATATCACACAGAGCACATTGCCCAGTGCATGGCACACGGTAGACCCCCAGTAAAAGTTTGTGTTCTGACATTTTGTGTGGTTAGATGCCAGGTCCATGATCTTTCAAAGACAGGGACAGTGGGAAAATTCTGAGGACAGTGGGAAAGCAAATGGAAGCTTTCGGAAAGCCATCAGTTACTCTCAGAATAACTCAGACTTTCCATTGCTGGCTCTTCTTTCTAAGGTCCAATGTGGATAAAGCTCAAGACCCTGCAATCTTGGCAGCTGAAGGAACAGAGAGAATTCCAGAGCCATAGGGCTGGCTGAGGAGGGGCGGTCCTTGGGAAGTGGGGTTCATTTCCTCTAGAGACAGGTGTTTTCTTCTAGAATTACACAAATACGAGTTTTGGCAGAGATGTCAGAGCATGGAGGACGAGCAGCACAGGCCAAGCCCTAGGAGGGGTGGGCCTCATGGGGCTCATAGGGCTCTGTCTGAGCCCTAAGAATACTCTCAGGGCTCCCACCCACAATCCGCCTTGAGATTCACTCATACTAACCAAACTCACCAAATACCCGATGCCAGACTACTTTGTGTTGTGACGGATATTCCTTCCACCTAGGTGACACCCTTGCAAATATCTGAGAACTCTATGAGCAATTGGGGATCATCACTTTCATCTTCAGAACCATTTACTGAATGTCCACCATGTGCTGAGTACAAACATGGTTCCCCCCAACCCAATTTTATTTATTTACTTTAGAGAGAGAGAGAGCACATGGGGGAGAAGAAGATGGAGAGGGACGAGGGACAAGAAGATGCAGTGCTGAGCACAGAGCCCAATGTTGGGCTTGATCCCATGACCCTGAAATCACAACCTGAGCCGAAATCAAGAGTCAGATGCATAACCAACTAAGACACACAGGAGCTCCTGAACATGTTCTTTATCTTAGGCTGGATTTCCTGCTTCAACAACGGCCAGGCTCCAAAAGTAATCAGAATAGGTGGAGAGAGGGCAGACAAGAAGTCTATCGCAACCTTTAATTCTACAGCAACCCCACAGGGAAATAATACTAGTGTTACTTCACTGATGGAGTCTCTGAAGGGTGGAGAAGTGAAGTAACTGGCTTATGGTCATGTAGCTCTAAATGGCAGGGACAATTTAAATGTAGCCTCATGTTAATTTTACAGCATGGGCTAGATTGCTCTGCTATCATACTAGAGTAGACACTTTCCCTTTGTCCCTTTAAATTCTCTCTCCAGCCTTCTCTGCCCCAGAAGATGACTTGTAGGAATTATATTAAAGTGTTCTCTTTCCCACTGGCTTCTGGTTGGGGTAGTACAACAAGAGCACCATGGAGTGATCAGAGGGTGGAGGGTATGATCAGGATAGTTATTTCTTTGGCTCCTTCCCTAAAGTTTGCCTGGGACTGGCTGTGTCCCACAGTGATCGCAATCTTTCCCAAGATATGCATTCACACTTTTCTTTCCCTTTTGGTTCTCAGGAGTACCCCCTTTCCTTGCCTTTCAATCCCAGGGGAGCAATGTTAGTAGTCAATTGTGATTTCCTTACCCTACCCACACCTCTTCAAATTGTCTTGGTTGGAGTGCGCCGTGCTCTGTTGGCGGGACCCTGGATAATACAGTTGCCTCTGGGATGTGGCTGGAAAACTGCAAAGTCACAGCACAGTTGGTGTCTGGTTAGGTCTGCCTCAGTGTCACTTACACACAGCAGAGAGCGATCTCTCCAGTGAGCAAAGATAACTCATGCACTAGGGGTACTCTGTCTACTAGGCAGTACTGAGGAAAGTTAATACATTGTTGAACATGATTTCAATTTGTCTAAATTTCATGCAAACAAACTTCTTTCCATACACACAATTTTCCTCAGATATATTGGTAATTTGGCAATAATGGCTTCCCCTTCCACTAGGCTTTGCTTTGCGGTCTGGGTCCATGTTCGCCTTCTTCATTTGAGGTGACATCTGTTCTTTCAGGTGCTCCTGCAAATCTCTTTAGTTCTGGGTGGATTATGCTCATTTTCCTCATGGGGGATCAGAGTATTTCAAAGTATTTTGGAGACAACGAAGAGCTATCAGTTCAATTCATCCAGTGGTGATCCTGTTGGACCTATGCTCCAACTTCCTCCTTGAAGCCCAAATGTCTTCTTTTCTGGAGCCAGGACTCTACAGGGAGGAAGAGAAGAATGGGCCCCTGCCTCCTCTCTGCAAACTCTCGCTCCACTTTCATGCTTCTCCATACCTCTGAGGTGTTCAACAGTTTGCTTCATTCATTTTGAATTAAAAAAAAAAAGACCAGCTCTGGATTTGAACAAACATTTTTTTATTCAGGGTTTAAAGCATTTCTTTTATTGCTCCCCTGTTGTGCCTCTGATTGTTTCCCTTTCTGCGGAGCTTGAGTGATTGTTTATTAAACATAATAATAATAATAAAGTAGAGGTAGGGTCTCTTAGCTGGCATTAGTTCAGATTCCAATTTAATTCTTCCCCGGCCTCGCTTCACTACGACTCTGCTTGTATATTTCATAACCAGCATGTGTCTTGGTGAATGAAGTCAAGCTTCAGAATAACATCTCAGTAAGATGATTGTTCACAGAACACATAGCACCTCTAGTCTATAATTTTTAAAAAATGGACTAAAAAATAACAATGAGAAACTTGTTTCATTGCATAGAACCCAGGAGCTCTGAAGTAGCAAAGGTTGCCTTCCAGAGCCAAGAGATCTGTCCCTATGAATGTCAGGACAGTGAGAGATATTTCCTGATCTCTTCAAGGGGTGAACAGAGTGCTTCTGAACCACTGAAAGGCAAAGAAGGGCATGAACCTTTAACTTATTTTTCCAGAAACAGTGTGCTCAAAACAATGGGCTCTGCCTCTAATTAGCAGTATGGCCTCAGATCCCTCAACTATAAAGTGGGAATGATAGAAGTTACATCCTACAGCTTTTGTAAAGATGACAAAACATTATGGGCTGTCAGTGACTAGCAGAGTGCCTAGCACATAGCTGGTGCCCAGTGTATGATAGCTATTCTTGTTAGTGAGCAAGATTATGCTACAAATAACCTTATCAATTGTAGGAAATAATGATTGTCTACTAGGTCCGTGGGTTATGACGGGAGGAGATAAATGCGATGCTGTTCAGATGTGGATCTTAGGTGAACACACAGATTCAGAAGGGAGGAAGTGGTCTTTGGTTGTAATGAGAAGAGAAGACATCCTATGTGTCTGGAGCTGGAGACAGCTCCTCAAGAACATGCTCAAGTTACATAAAACAAAACAAAACAAAACAAAGCCAAAACCAAAATCAAAAAACCCACTGGTTGCCTGATAAGATATGCATGTGGCAAACAAGCTTAGTGAAAGTACATCCTAGGTCATCAGGAAAATGCAAATTAAAACAATGATGAGATACCTCTAGACACCTTTTACAATGGCCACAATCCAGAACACTGACAACACCAAATGCTGGCGAAGATATTTAAGATTATGAATTATGGGAACTCTTATACATGGCGGGTGGGGATGCAAAATCACACAGCCATTTTGGAAAACAGTTTGGCAGTTTCTTAAAAAACTAAGCATACTTTTAAAAAATATATTTATTTATTTTGAGTGAGTGTGTGAGAGAGAGAGAGGGAGAGAAGGACAGCACATAGCTGGGAGGTGCAGAGGGAGAGGGAGAGAGTCCCAAGGGGACTCATGCTGAGCACAGAGCCACATACAGAGCTATATCCCATGACTCCAAGATCACCACCAGAACCAAAATCAAGTTGGTGGCTTAACCAGCTGTGTCACTGAGGCTCCCCCAAAGTAAACATACTCTTACCACTTAATCTAGCAATTATACTCCTTGATACTTGCCCAAAGGGGTTGAAAGTTATGTCCACACAAAAACCTGCATGCTGATATTTATAGCAGCTTTATTCATAATTGTTAAAATGTAGAGGCAACCAAGATGTCTTTCATTAGGTGAGTGAATAGATAAACTGTGGTATATCCAGACAATGGAATGTCATTTAGTGTTCAAAAAAAAAAAAAAAAAGAAAAGAAAAGAAAAAAGGAAAAAAGAGCTATCAAGCCAAGAAAAGATAGGGAGGAACTTAAATGTATATTATTAAGTGAAGGAAACCAACCTGAAAATGCCACATACAGTTTGAGTCCAATTATATGACATTTTGGGAAAGACAAAACTATGGAGACAGTAAAAATATCAGTGGTTGCCAGGGCTTGGGAGGGGGCTAAGGGAAGGGATGAATAGGTAGAAAATAGGGGATTTTTAAGGCAGTGAAAGCACTCTTATGATACTATAATTATATGGATACATGTCATTAGATATTTGTCTAAACCCACAGAATGTACAACATGATGAGTGACTCCTAATTAAACTATGGACTTTGGGTGTTTATGATGTGTTAATGTAAGTTCATAGATTGTAGCAACTGTACCAATCAAGTTGGAAATATTGATAATGAGGAAGGCTGTGCACGTGTTGGGGACAGAGGGAATGTAGCAAATCTCTATCCTCTACAAGCATAAGATTGAAGAAACAAGATCCTGAAGTAGGGGAAGAGAAGCCAGGGTGGCGTGGGTGGGCCAGGGTATGAGTCCAAGGTTTAGGAAGTTTAAAACTTGGGAGGACAGAAAGGCCCACAGGGATTCTGAAGTTTTCTGTTGTAGGATCTGTGATGTAAACCTTCTCTTCTCTATCCTGCAACATAGCCTGGGGTGCATCTATCTAGTTTACAAATTCTTTTGTTTGTTTGGACTTTTTAGGGGAACTCAAAATCTGCTGAATTCTACCAGTTGGTTGTCATAGGCAAAAACTGGGAGTTTTTGAGACATTGGAGGTAGAGAAAGATGAAGTAGTTGTCTCTGGTTTATAATAAGAAACACATCCTAAATATCCGTGGAGGATGCCAGTTAGGGGAGTCTTGGTCTCTTAAGGATAAGTACTCAGCCAAGCTCACATGTCCTAGTTTGAGGTAGGTCTAGTTGGTTCCAGTAAAGCAAGTGAACTCCTCCCCCCATAAACCCTCTGTAAGTGGTGGTTATATTTCTTTTTTTTAAATTTTATTATTTTTTAATTTAAATTCAGTTAGCCAATATATAGTACATCATTAGTTTTTGGTGTAGTGTTCAATGACTCATTAGCTGCTTATAACATCCAGTGCTTGTCATATTACATACCTTCTTTAATGTCCATCACCCAGTTACCCATCCCTCAACCCACCTCCCTTTCCACAACCCTCAGTTTGTTTCCTATAGTCAAGAGTCTCTCGTGATTTGGTTTCCTCTATGAATTCTTCCCATTCGGTTTCCTCTCCCTTCCCCTATGATCCTCTGAGCTATTTCATATATTCCACATATGAATGAAACCATATGATAATTGTCTTTCTCTGATTCACTTATTTCACTAAACATAATACCCTCCAGTTCCATCCACATCAATGTAAATAGTAGGTATTCATCCTTTTGATGGCTGAGTAATATTCCATAATATATATGAACCACAGCTTCTTTATCCATTCATCTCTTAAAGGACATCTCAGCTCCTTCTACAGTTTGGCTATTGTGGACATTTTTGCTATGATCATTGGGGTGTAGGTGCCCTTTCATTTCACTACATCTGTATCTTTGGAGTAAATGCCCAGCAGTGCAATTGCTAGGTCACAAGGTAGCTCTACTTTTAACTTCCTGAGGAACCACAATACTGTTTTCTAGAGTGGCTGTGCCAGCTTGCATTTTCCAACAGTGCTAGAGGCTACCCCTTTCTCCACATCCTCACCAACATTTGTTTTTCCCTATCTTGTTAATTTTAGCCATTCTGACTGGTGTAAGGTAGTATTTCATTGTGGTTTTGATTTGTATTGATGTGGAGCATTTTTTCATGTGTCTGATAGCCCTTCGTGTGTCTTTGGAAAAATGTTCATGTCTTCTGCCCAGTTCTTGACTGGATTATTTGTTTTTTGGGGGTGTTGAGTTTGATAAATTCTTTATAGATCTTGGATACGAGCTCTTTATATGTTATGCCATTTGAAATATCTTCTCCCATTCCATGGGTTGCCTTTTAGTTTTTGACTGTTTCCCTTGCTGTGCAGAAGCTTTTTATCTTGATGAAGTCCCAATAGTTCATTTGCTTTTGTTTCCCTTGCTTTTAGAGACATGTCACAAGAAGGTGCTGCGGCCAAGGTTGAAGTGGTTGTTGCCCTGTTGTCTTCTAGGATTTTGATGGATTCCTGTTTCACATTTAGGTCTTTCATTCATTTTGAGTTTATTTCTGTGTTTGGTATAGGAGAATGGTCCAGTTTCATTTTTCTGCATGTGGCTGTCCAATTTATCCAGCATCATTTATTGAAAAGACTGTATCCTTTGGATATTCTTTCCCGCTTTGTTGAAGATCAGTTGACCATAAAGTTGAGGGTCCATTTCTGGGCTTTCTATTCTGCTTCATTAATATATGTGTCTGTTTTTGTAATAGTACCATGCTATCTTGATGATCACAGCTTTGTAACAGAGCTTGAAGTCAGGCACTGTGATATACCCAGCTTTGGTTTTCTTTTTCAACATTCCCCTGGCTATAGGGATCTTTTATGGTTCCATACAAATTATAGGATTATTTGTTCCAGCTCTGTGAAAAATGTTGATGGTGTTTTGATAGGGATTGCATTGAATGTGAAGATTTCTATGGGTAGCACAGATTTTTAAAAAAAGATTTTATTGAGGGTATGTGCTATGGTTAGTGCTGTGAAGTGTGTAAACCTGGAGATTCACAGACATGTACCCGTGGGGATAAAAATACATTATATGTTTATAAAAAATAAAAAAATAATAAAAAAGATTTTATTTATTTGACAGAGATCACAAGTAGACAGAGAGGCAGGCAGAGACAGAGAGGGGGGAGCAAACTCCCCACTGAGCAGAAAGCCTGACACGGGGCTCGATCCCAAGACCCTGGGATCATGACCTGAGCTGAAGGCAGAGGCTTTAATCCATGGAGCCACCCAGATGGCTCTAATCCATGTGCATGAAATGTTTTTCCATCTCGTTGTATCTTCCTCAATTTCTTTTATAAGTGTTCTGTAACTTCTAGATCTCTTTGGTTTGTAATTTCTCTTTGGTTAGGTTTATTACTAGGTATCTTATGGTTTTTGGTACAATTGTAAATTGATCATTCCTTTTCTTTCTTCAGTCACATTGTTAGTATATAGAAATGCAACTGATTTCTGTGCATTTATTTTTTAGTGGTCGTAATATTATGAAATAAGGTCATTTATAGAAGTTGTATTCTTCAGAATTTTCATTGAAGCTCCTATTCTTGTTAGTTTAGAACCAAGAAACTTATTCAAGGAAGAGCTAAAACCAGAAAGAGGAATATAACAGTCATCTTTATAATACAGCTAGTCTTAGGTCCTAACATCCATGTTGAAGTCAGTTAACTCTACCCAGTTACTTATAGGTGAAAGACCTGGAGCAGGGTTCATGACCTGGAAGGGATAGAGAAAGCCTGTGGAGGTAGGGAGTATATTCCAGATTTTAGACTTGACCCACTTTTTGATTACATGTATATTGTTTAACAAACCACAGTATTCCTAAATAACACTGGGACATTTTTATATTCTGAAATTCCAAGCCACTTGGGGCTGAGGTCCATTCTGGCCACAAGATCTGTGATTTCTAGCTAACCATGTGGCATACAGGCACATTTCTTATTCTAGGAGTAGTGGATGCCCTTGAGAAATATCCAAGGCCTGGAGAATTTTGTCCTGCAATTTCTCAAGACTGACATTTTTTCGGAGTCAAACTCAAAGGCCTGATGTCAGGACATCAGATTATAGGAACTCCATTTCTCACGTAGGCTATCACATGACCTGACTGCTTAGCTGGACTCTTAGAAGCCCAGGTGAAAAGAATGGGACCTGGGCATTTAACATCATTGGCGAAAGTTTTGATCCCTCTTTCCCTGAAACCCTTTTTCCTTCTGGTTTCTGAGAAATTGCATTCTCTGGCTCCCTCCTGCCTCATTGGTGCTTTTTCACTATCTCTTTGCTGGGTCTTCCTCATCCCCTAGACTCTCATCTTCTCTCCAGCAACATTGACTTCCTTACCATCCCTTGAACACAAACGGGATTCTTCTCCCCCTGGGACTTTGAACTTGCTCTTCTCTCTGCCTGGATTGATCTTCTCTCAGATATACTCATAGCTCAGCTGCTCACTTCATTTAGGCTTCTTAAATATCTCATCTTAAGAGAGCTTCCAGGGACCACAGTTTCTGAAATAGTATATTCCATTGCTTTCTCTCCTTTTACTTTTTTGTTCATCTACATTTAGTTCAATTATTCTTATGTATGTTTATATTGAATATTGATCTGTTTATTTGTTTGTATTTGATCTCCCTTCACTAGACTTTAAACTCTGTTGAGTTGGTTCATACGTATATTCTAGACACCTAGAATAGTGTCAGACACAAAGCAGGCACTCCACAAATATTTACTGAATGAATGAAGGTACAAGTAAACTGGGGTCTGGGAAAGCATGTGGGCTCCCAGTGCAAAGAATATACATACTCAACAGAATTAGATTCATTCAGACTTTTTCTAAAAGGCAATTAATCCTTTGGGCAAAATGTCCCCTTTGATATTTAGCAATGTCCCTGAATCTGAAATGGGTAGAGTGTTGCAGTGGTGGAGGGTCCTGGACAAGGTGCTGTAGGTTCCTTGTTCCCTTTTTAAAACTCATTCAAGGGTCTTTGGATTAGAAAAGGCTCCATGGATATGAGGCTTCATTCTGACATTCAGTGGCTATTTGTTCTCAGGAAAGTTACTTAACCTTTCTGATTGTTTGACTTGGTTGTACAAAACTGGGATATAAATAGGCCTCCTCCACACAATTGTTGTCCAGATTAGATGTAGCATACACAGTAGACTTAACACTGTGCCCAGCACATAGTAGGCACTCAAGAAAGAGTAGCTGCTTTGAAGATGATGATGATGATGATGATGATGGTGATGATGATGGTGATGATGGTGATGTTGATAATGAAAGAGGAGGAGTAAGAGGAATTCATGGAGGAGGAGGGGAATAATGATGATGATGATAATGTTGTTGTTACCAACTGGAAGGGTAAATATATATTGGATGAATGATTCTCATCAGTCAGTGGCCATTTACTGCATGAAGCTTTCTCTAGTTAGGCTCAGGGCCTCTGGGTAAGCATGGTAGGGGAGTGGCTTTGTATCACTCTCAGCTTCTGGCTACAGAGCCACTCTAAGTGTTAGTAAACAGCTATAATTGGGTGATCCATGGAAGGAAAGTAGGCTAGATTCACTCTCAGCTCATTCTCCTTCTGCAGAGGACTATTGGTGGTTATCCTCCTGGTCAGTCCCTTATCCTCAGCAGAGTCATGATTCTATAACTCATATTCTCTCTGTGGTCCTTACTTCTTTTTTTTAAAGTTTTTATTTATTTATTTAAGAGTGAGAACTCACACAATCAAGTGGAGGTGGAGAGGGATAGGGAGAAGGAGGAGCAGACTCCCTGCTGGGTGCTCCTTATCTCTGACTCATTGTTACCTTTTTTTCCTGTGTGTGTGGCCATCCATGTCTCTCTGTCCCTTTCTGTCTTTCTTTTTCTTCTTCTCTTTCTTCCTCTTCCATTTGATCCCTCTCTATGATCCCTCTCTATCTCCCTTATTTTCCCTTACTATTTGTTTCTTCTTTTCCTTTCTTCCCACATTTTTCCCCGCCTCCCCCTTCTTTCCCTCCACTGTGAAAGGACAGCCACAGAGGGGTCAGGGCTGGGTGTACAAGTGACTGGTCACTGTCTGGGGGCTGCCTTGGAAGGTAGGAAGTCCCACCCATTCTGGGGGTGGGACAGCAGAGTGCTACTCCTTCTCTATCCCTACCATAAGCATGCTGCTGTCAGGATCCTGTGATCCTGGGAAATTATAGGAAGATTTAGAGAGAGGAGAAGGGTTATGGATTTTTTCCTCCCAGTTCTATCTCAGGGGATTGGAAAAAAGTATCTAAAGTTGGGTGGCTCAGAGTAATGGACCTTCGTAGGGAGAAACTTTGGGGAAAGAACACAGTTCTGGGCTCTGGAATTTTTGACTTCTAGTCCTAAGCCTTCCAAATACTTATCTGTGCATTTTTTGGTAAGTTGCTTCCTCTGTCTGTTCTGCAGTTCTCTCATCTGGGAAATAGAGGGTTTAAACTGACTTCCAAGGCAACTCTGGCTCTAGGACTCCAATAATTTTTAATTGAGAAGTAAATTTCTCTGTTACCCCTCATACCTAACACTTTACCTCCTCTAGAACTGATCCTAGGACAACTGTGGCCTCATCTCTTGTCTCAATGCTCATGTGGAAACCAACTCACCATTTTGGTGTGGACATTTATCCTTGGATTTCTGGCCAACACATGCACATACTTTTCCTGCAAATAAACCTTCAGATTGTTCTATGAAAGGTTATGACATGAACAAGTTCAATGTGCAGTTTCTAAGTTTATGTCAAGGCCCTACCCAGTTATAGTCAGTTGGGTGCTCCATTCCTCCATTTGCATACACATGGCACAGAGAGAGTGGGGAAGAACCTCTTTCTGTTCAAACATCCCTGTTTAGAGAGTAATTGATTCTTTCTCAATCTTAGGATGTGGTTCTAATGAGGGATGACTGTCATAATATTCCGACCTCCTTACACACAGGGCTGGGCATGTGACATATAGACCAGCCAGTATCCTTCTGGAAATGGCTGTTTTTGTTTTTGTTTTTGTTTTTGCTTTGGTATAGATGTGGAACTACCAGCAGCTCTATCCCTTGCCCCACATAGAAATCAGTTCTGTAAAGGAGAGAATAGAGCCTGTGCTCCAAGAAGCAGAGATAAGGGATGGGTAAAAGGAATCCTGGTGATATTTGAGTTCTTAGTTCTGTATCTCAGGCTGAAATTATCCAGAATATTGTCTCCCCAAAACTTGGTTACTGGAGTCTTCTTTAAATTCAGATTTGCAAACCACTGAGAGCCTCCAATAAACTTCCCTTTTTGCTGAAACCAGTGCCAGGTGGTCTCTCATGTATACTCTGAGGGAGTTGGAAAACAATTAAGGTACCTGTATTACGGCTCTCCAGAGAAACAGAACCAAGAGGAGGTTAATTTTAAGAAGTGAAATTTATTGTAAGGAATTGGTTCAGGTGATTATGGGGACCCAGAAATCCCATGATCTGCCATCTCTGAGCTGGGGAGCCAGGAATGCTGGTGTGTAGTTTGAATGCTTGAGAGCTGGAGGCCTGAGGTGTAGATTCCAGTGAGAACCTATAGTGCTGTCTCAGCTCATGTGGTTAGGCAGAGAGAGAATCTAGCCTTCCTCAGCCTTTCTATTCTAGTCAGGCCCTCAACAAGTTGGATAATGTCAGAGCACACTGCGGAGGGACATCTGCTCTACTGGGTCTGCCAATTCACATGCTAATCTCTAGAATCTCTAGAATTCTAGAGATCTAGAATCTCTAGAAATAATATTTAACCAAGTACTGGGGCAAGCTGTGGCCCCATCTAGTTCACACATTAACCATCATGGAGGCCGCCAGGCTGGGCTGGGTGGCGGCATCACGTGCTCAGCTGGGGAGCAGGTCTCCACTTCCTCACTGTGTCTCTGCTTTGCCACCACCTGTGATTTGTTTACCTTCTCTGCCCCCTGCCCTGGGAGTTTACTTGGGCTCTGAGCCTCACCTATAACCTGCCAGTTGAAAAAATTGAACAAAAATGGTCTCTTGGGGTGTTGTGCCGGCATGAACATCCTCTTTGTAATTCCAGGAGGAAATAAAGGCATTAGAAACTATATTAAAAAGCATTCTCTCAATTTTCTTCTCAAACCTCTGAGTTGCCAAAGGCAGCACTGTTCTCCCTGTCTGTAGCTGTGTTTCCCTCCATCTACAACTCCGAGTGAATATTTGATTTACCACCTGACCCTCAGCTTTACTAGATGACTTCCTCCTGGCTCCAGGAGGCCTTGAGAGGTGGTGTTGCAGAATTGAGGAGGGCAGAAGGAATAGGAAGTGGGGAGTAAGGAGGTCCTGGGAATTGCAGAAACAACAAACAGGCATGTTCCTCTCTCAGGACCATGATGTACAGTCCCTGTCTCAAGGACCAGTTTCATCAGTCCAGGAAGCAGAGTCTGGGGCATTAGATGTGTGGCTGGACCTGAGAGATAGCCTGCCTTCCACTCATCCACTGAAGGTAGCTACAGTGCTATTCCAAATACAAGAGTGTAATATGATGGCTTAGACTCTCGGTCAGATGGTCGTGGGTCCAGCACCAACCCTGCTTTGTACTCTGTTACCTTGAACAGATCATTGAACCTCAGTTTCCTCATCTATGAAATGGGGGTATGATACCTACCTCCAGTGTTGCTGTGAGAATTCAATTAAGGCACAGTGTCTGGTATGTGGTCAACCCTTAACATAAATGCACATCAATATTTGTGCTACTCAGTTACTTTTTGGAGCATGGTATTAAAAAAAGATAGAAGAATCAGAGTCTAAATTCTGGTTTTGACTTAAGTATCAAATTCTGACTGTATTTCATAGATATGGCAATTCTTCTCTGACCACCAAACTGACCTAAAGAGGATGTGTATGACAAAGACGAAACTACCCTTTTGTTTTAATTTCACTTATATATTCTTAGAGTACTTTTTATTATAGATCTCCTTTATAGTTTTAATGCAGGCCTTTCAGTTGTTTTGAAATTTTATTTATTTATTTATTTATTTACTTACTTATATTTTAATTTTTTTTTAGTATTAGACTCACCCTCCAGAGATAGGTATTTTGATACTTACCTACACACTTTTTGGGAGACAACTTTCTCCCAATTTTTTCATAAATATTTTAAATAATTGCTGTTGAAAATTGCTCACTATATCCAAAGGAGTATATTCAAAGCACTCACTCTCTATGGTATCTGACAGGAAAACTGCCTGCCTTTTGGAACAAACAAAATAAGCTTGTCAATGATTTCTATAGAATTTTTCTATTATTTCCCTTCTATATAAAATCCTATAAAGCAACCTTTTTTTTTTTGTATAGAGACTTAAAAAAAGGAAAAAAATGGTTTGAGTGGATACAGCTATCTTACTGAATAAGAAATAATTTTTCTACTCTCCAATTACTTCTGTTCTGCCGCTCTCCTCCTGTGTTGGGAAACAGGGAGGTAAAATACTCTTTATTTCAACTTATTGTGGTAATTTAGATAATGACAACAATTATAAGAAAGAAAAGAGTTTATAAAGCAACCCTCTCCCACCTTCTAAAGAACAGATCAAAGAGAGTGAAGGAGGAAGGAGACAAATTATTACTCGAGCCCTATGGTGAGTGCTTCATAGCAGCCTTTATCTAATTGAGTCTTAGAAATCCTACAAAAAAAAAAAAAAACAAAACAAACAAACAAAAAAACCCTGCAAGTGAACACGTGCCCGAACACTACCCTCAGGAACACAGAAAAATGCATGCACATAAATGTATGCACACCTGTCCATAGTTATCTTAAGGGTTGTCAAGATATGTCATCTGGAGTGGCAACTCAAGAGTGCAAGGTTTGAGAACTGGGACTTGGGGGAGGGCTCTGTTTGGACTTCCCCCAATCCCTCCCAGCTGGATTTCCACATCTGTGATTGGAGAAGTCTGATGGCTCTTACCACATGCCTTTCTCCTTTAACATGGCTCCTGATCTGGAGGGTCTCTGGGAAGTCAAGCAAAGCTGGAAGAGTGCTGGCCCCAAGCTGGGCCTAGCTGCACCTAGATGCTGTCCCTGGTGCTAAAAGGAAATCATTAGCAATACCCAAACCCAGGCCTGGGCTCCCTTTACCCCCAGGGCTTCTCATGGTTAGTGCTAGTGCTGACAGAAGGTCATTTCCTTGAGCTTTAATTCAACAGAGAAGAGGAAGATGTCTCTGTTTAAATTACATGTGAGAGGGAAAGCCAAGAGCCATGGACAAGGACCCCTGTGTAGGTGGTCCCCCATGGATAATTAACAGGCCTCTTCTAAGATCACAGCTCTCCTTGGAGCCTTTGGGGAATGAGGCTGTAAACAAGTCTTGTCAGGCTCACAGAGAGGTAATGATTCATCCTCTCCATCTTGTTGGCCACAGGAAAATTGGGATGGGAAAAGGACTATGTGATAGCTTTGTGACAGCACCTGAAAGACTGGCATTAAGTGGTAAGCAGTAGGGGTACTATGAGGGGGTAAGGGGGCTGGCAGTTGCCTGAGACTCCTCCTGTGGGCCGAGCTCTCATGGCCTGGCCCTCCTAGGATGGACCTCTCTCAGGAGTACAGTGAGCATCTCTAGGGCACTCTGCTGTGGGCCTGGGGGTGTCCAGCTTCCCTTATCACTGGGGTATCTGTGGTCCCCTGGACTACGAGCTGCTCATGGGAGATGACTTGGATTCTTCCTTGGGTATGAAGGATAGGTGGGAACTCAGCCTACAGGTGGGGCTTTGCAGGCCTCTGCCAGGTTTCTGAAGGAAGGCTTAGCCAGGAGACAAGGAAAAGTGGGAGATAGAAGGAGTCAGAAAAATTCAAAGCCAGAGCAAGGGCAAGTGATAGGGATAGGGGCAGCATGGGAAAGGATGATAAAAGGAGAGATGGCAAGAGGGAAAGGGAGAAGAGTGAGAAGCAGAGTAAAGAGCGAAGAAAGGGTGAAAACCAAGAGAAAGGTAGAGAAGTAGTACAATAAATTAAAGGGAGATCTGCGAACTTACCTTGGGAGGTCTCAGTTGCCAGTGGTGATTGTGTCTGTGTCTCTTCCCCACAATTGCCTACCAGCATATGACATATATGCTCTTTCCTCAAACATTCTGAGGCTGGCTCCAGTTCCAGGAGGAGCTGGAATGCAGTCTAGGACTTAGAGGCTGAGAGCACATTCAAGCTTGTAAGTAGCTCTAGTAAGAGAACTTGTGCCTGAGACTGAGCCTTGCAGGCTGGCAGAACAGAACAAATATTTAGGTGCATCAGAATAAGGGTGAGTGGGAACAAGGATGCTACCCCATTTGTAAGGCTAGCCTCCGGTAAGGCTTCTGGAAGGAACTAAGACCCAGAGATCTGATAGTGACATCTAGATCAGTATGGTTCACTGGGAGAGGTAGGTTCCAGGGGTCCCTGGCATTATGGCTCCAACACAAAGAAGAGCCAGCAGGTGCCAGAGAGTGAAAGACAGGAGAGAGTTCTCAGGGAGATATCCCTGCTTGGTGTGATCGCCCTTGCTCCAATAGGGCCACTTCCCTCCTGTCTTCAACCCCCTAACACTGCTGTAGCTTCCCTCCAAGCAGCTCTCTATCCCAACCAGTAAATGAAAGAGCTGCAGTTTGAGCCCAGGTCTGTTGGAGGCCAAACCTCATAAACTCTTTGTCTGACAGGGAAGTGTCCTGTGCCAAATCTGGGAAATCTGGGAATAGGGAGATGGACACTAGGGAGAATGAAGCTCATGGTCCCCTCTGCGATTGTGCCTTGTGCCCGACGGATGGTGCATATGGAGACAGTGTGGATGCAGCCCTCAGACTTCTGGGGAAAAGAGGAGGGAAGTGCCATGGGAACCATAATCGAAAGTTTCAGGGTATGCAAGTCCATAAACCACAAGGGGACCAGGAGAGCATGCCCTCAGCTGTTCTCAAGGATGGAGGCACATTACTGTTGAATTTGGTTAATCACCCATTTCATTTAGGGCTCCAGTTCCTGACCCCACTGCACCTCAAGGGCTGGCTTCACAACCCACCAGGAGCAACTCTCCGAAGCCGGTATTTCTGCCGCTGCCTCCACAGGCATCAGGGGCTTCATCCACAGATCCAGTCACAACTGAAATTACCTTCTCAGAGCACCAGGCTTCCGTTTCCACGGAAACATGTACTCTGGGGGGTGGCGGGATGGGGACTAAGAAGAGCCGGTAGGCACCGTAGGCTTGGAAAGAGCCTTGTAAATACTTCTTGGTTTATTCAGCATGTGCCCCTGATTCACATTATAAATTAAACACCTCATCATGCAGTAATGGTTCTAACTGGGAGTCATTATGAACAGCTCCAGCAGCCTGGGGCCCAATCAAGACCAACCGTGATAAAAGCTGTCTTCCCTCAGAAGATTCTGTGAGTGAGCCAGCATTACCTTACCTTTTCAGTTAAGTGACAAGGCAAACTGCTTGTGAGGCAGCCAGGAACTGTCCTTGGTAAGGTGGTCCTGTCAGCAGGCATCCAGGAGTGACTGGGAGCAAAATGCCCTGTGCTTTGATTTCAAACAGATCTGCATTCTACTCCCACCTCAGCCATTTAGCATCTGAGTGTCCCAAAAATCTTGTCTTAGGATCTCAGTTTCCTTTTTTTTTAAAGATTTATTATTTATTTGGGTGGGAGGAAGGGGCAGAGGGAGAGAGAGAATCTCAGGTACAGATTCTTACAGAGCACAGAGCCCAACACGGGCTTAGTCCCAAGACTTTGAGCCAAAATCAAGAGTTGACACTCAGGGGGCGCCCCTGGGTGGCTCAGTGGGTTAAAGCCTCTGCCTTCAGCTCAGGTCATGATCTCAGGGTCCTGGGATTGAGCCCCGCATCGGGCTCTCTGCTCGGCGGGAGCCTGCTTCTTCCTCTCTTTCTGCCTGCCTCTTTGCCTACTTGTGATCTCTCTCTGTCAAATAAATGAATAAAATCTTAAAAAAAAAAAGAGAGTCAAATCTCAGCTGACCCAGGAGCACCTCAGTTTCCTTATTTTAAAGTGAGTTCTGCACGTATTTCATGGAGCACTGGGTGTGGTGCATAAACAATGAATTTTGGAACACTGAAAAAAATAAAATTAAATTTAAAAAAAATAAAGTGAGTTCTGGAGCAGCCCACCATACTACATGGCACTTAGTACTGCTGATTGTTTGCATTTCCTTTGATATCTGGCTTGCTGAGATTTTCTGAGCTTTGGTACAGATTTGTTTTTAGAATGGTGTTGGACAGGTCACTATAATATAATCAGAAGATTTTTCTGAAGTGACAGAGACCCAACTTGAATTAGCTTTCTTACTAAGAGTCTCTAGGAAAAGTGGAGTCTCCCAAGAAAATACCATTTTGTAGTAAAACTTATTTTGGGGGTTAGTTTGTTCCTTAAAGTGATTATTTCCTATAGGGCTTAAACAAATTCAGAGGCAGTGAGACAAATGTAGCAATGGTAATGTTTTGTGTGCAGAGTGGTACAGGGTGACTTCCTGAGCTTAAGTATGATGTGACGTTCACTGAGAGACCCTCAGGGTATTGTTTTTATAATTGTGGGAAGAGCAGAAGTACAGCGAGTCCCTAAGTCAACTAGAACCTGAGACTTGCATGTTGCTAGGGTCCTCTCTCTGTCTGTCCCTGAATTTCTTTCTTTATTCTCTCCTATTAGAAACTGGCTCTGTCCAGATCGTGAGACTTTCAGTTGCTTACAACACCCAATCTCCTGCCATTGTCTTGGTGACCTGCATGTCTCAGTTCCAGTTTGAGGATTTGGAAAGAAAATGACTAATTTTCTTTCCAAAATTGGGTGACCAGTGGCTCACCCTTACACCACTGTATTATGACCAAGGCAACAGGGTCATATATCTGGCACAGGTGTAAACCCAGGGGTCCAAACATGTATTTATAAATCACTTTCAGAGATGGGAGATTTTTGACTTAAGTAGTAATCCAGTTAGTGTCAATTCCATAACTTCACTAGGCATTCCCATTCTTATATCGATTTACTCCATGTAAAGGGAATTCAAATATAAAACAGAAGTTAAGGCCAGGTCCTTAGGGGAATCCAGAAAGGTCTTGTGAGGCATGTCCTAAAATGTACATATTCTAGGAGAAGCTGGTTCTTTTCTTCTAACTTTTGCTCACTTCCACATCATCAAATGATTACTCTTTTTGGATAGAAAATAGTTCAATGAGACCCCTGGAATTTCCTGTTTATGCACATAACCTCCTTGGGGGAACTTTCTTTCTTTCTTTCTTTCTTTTTTTTTTAGTATATGTGCTGCCGAAGCGAGCACTTGGAGGAAATTTTTTAACTCATGACCTGGAATGAGAAGCCCTACAGATCATGTAATTTCATTATAGCAGCAGAGGTGCTTGGGTAAGGAGTAGATCCTGGAATGGGGCTCAGCCAAACAGAATCTTGCTTCAGATGTATTAGCTAAGGTTATTTTGGTCCATAATAGAACCAAAGCAAGCTGGATTAACTGTCCCCTTTTTGCCTTACACTAAAGAACTGTTGTACTACCAGGATTTGAGAAAGTAGCATCTAGAGTTTGTGGTCATTTCCTATAGATCAGGATCTTTTTACTCTTTTTAACCATGACCCACAGGAAGAACTACATTTTATGTTTGCCCTAGGAAGTGCACATATAAAATTGAAACAAACGTTTCACAAAATAATATGTATCCTTACTATGTGCAATGCACTATAATATTTTCTCATATTGTATTCTATTTAGTTTTTTTGTCAAAAGTGGTAGACATCACTCACTAATTTTTTTCATGATCTAATGAAAAATATTGTGTTCTACAATGTGAAAAACACTCCTAGTCTAAAGTGCTTCATTTGATATCATTCACTGTCAGCTTCTAATACTTGATCTTTTTTTTAAATTTTTTAATTTTTTTTATTTTTTTATAAACATATTTTTATTCCCAGGGGTACATGCCTGTGAATCGCTAGGTTTACACACTTCACAGCACTAACCATAGCACATAGCCTCCCCAATGTCCATTACCCCACCCTCCTTTCCCGACCCCCTCTCCCCAGCAACCCTCAGTTTGTTTTGTGAGATTAAGAGTCACTTATGGTTTGTCTCCCTCCCAATCCCATCTTGTTTCTTTTCTTCTTTTTCTGCCCCCCCCCTAGTCCCCCATGTTGCATCTCCACTTCCTCATATCAGGGATATCATATGATAGTTGTCCTTCTCTGATTGACTTATTTCACTAAGCATGATACCCTCTAGTTCCATCCACGTCGTTGTGAATGGCAAGATTTCATTTCTTTTGATGGCTGCGTAGTATTCCATCATGTATATATACCACATCTTCTTTATCCATTCATCTGTTGATGGACATATAGGCTCTTTCCATAGTTTGGCTATTGTAGACATTGCTGCTATAAACATTCAGGTGCACGTGCCCCTTCGGATCACTATGTTTGTATCTTTAGGGTAAATACCCAGTAGTGCAATTGCTGGGTCATAGGATAGTTCTATTTTCAACTTTTTGAGGAACCTCCACGCTGTTTTCCAGAGCGGTTGCACCAGCTTGCATTCCCACCAACAGTGTAGGAGGGTTCCCCTTTCTCCACATCCTCGCCAGCATCTGTCATTTCCTGACTTGTTAATTTTAGCC
>PISX010006042.1:0-101334 GCA_004024625.1 Mellivora capensis | reverse complement strand
TGATCTGTCCATTTCAGTAAGGGGCGTGTTAAAGTCCCCTACTATTATTGTATTGTTGTTGATGTGTTTCTTTGATTTTGTTATTAATTGGTTTATATAGTTGGCTGCTCCCACGTTAGGGGCATAGATATTTAAAATTGTTAGATCTTCTTGTTGGACAGACCCTTTGAGTATGATATAGTGTCCTTCCTCATCTCTTTAAACGAATGAAAACGCTGTAAGGCTGAAGCCCCCTTTTACTCCTGCTCATGGTCCCACTGCTCTCTGTCATCTCCCACCGCATCCCACTTCAGTTATCTTTGGTTTCCAGCCCCCCGGAGCCTTCCGGGTCTTATGCGCCCCTTCCTCTACTCAGTGTGGTCCCCGGACCAGCAGCAGCTGCGGTTCGCTGGGCCCTGGTTAGAAATGCAGAATCTCAGGCGCCACCGCAAACCCGTTCAACCAGAATCTGCACTTTTATTTTTTTACATGAAAGTTTGTAACAGCTTTATATTAGCAAAATAAACTGGGAACAACTGAAATGTGGTGTATCCAACAATGGAATGCCACTGTAGAGGATATATGGGACTACATACATTTGTCAACCAGAATCTGCCTTTTAACAAGATTCTTAGGTTTTTGGAAGTACGTGGTTTTGGATTACATGTATTAATGAGTATAGAAAATGCTGCCAGTGTGTGTTGAAAATTTCCGCAAATGTCCTGATGCAGTAACATTTTTTCATCAACAAGCTGCCCAAGAGCCAGTCTCTCCATGTTGGTATTACAGTGGGCCTGTCTCATTCCTAGCTGTCAGCTGACTTCCCTTCTGCATTGTTGTTAAATGGCTCATCATTTCCCCATTGAGGGACATTAAGGTTATTTGCAGCTTTTGGGTTGTTTTGAGACATCCAGTATACCAGTGAACTCTCCAGGGTATATCTTGTGTACATGTGTCAGTGAAATAGCTAGATGGGAGGGTGTGAACATTTTTAATTTAAAGATCCTGCTAAAATCTGCCTTCCAAGTGGCTGTATCATTTGACTCTTATTTTGTTCAGTGATCAATTTGCATATCCTTTATTGTTTATAGCATTGTTTTAATTAATGCAGCTTTGTATGTTTTCATATCAAGTTGCCCAATTCTCTTGTTGTAATTTTAAATTATATTGGCTTTTTTTAAAAAAGATTTTTATTTATTTGACAGCAAGAGAGGGAACACAAGCAGGGGGTGTGGGAGAGGGAGCAGCAGGCTTCCCACTGAGCAGGGAGCCCCATGCGGGGCTCTGTCCCAGGACCCCAGGATCATGACCTGAACTGGTGGCAGACACTTAATGACTGAGATACCCAGGCGCCCCAAATAATCTTGGCTTTTAAAGAAACTTTACATTTATCTTCTATAGGAAATTTAAAATAGCTTGTCAGGTTCTGTGAAAAATTCTCTTAGGGTTTCCATGACAAGACATTGTATTAAATTTCTAGATTAATTTGGATGGAAGAGTTAAGTAAGCTTTCCGATATTTATTCCTGAACTTGGTATTTCTCTCAATTTATTGCAGCCTTAAGTCCTTTAATAAAGCTTATTGCTGGTTGCATATATGTATACATTTATATTTGTGTGGGTTACATTACAGTTTTGCTTATTTTCTTTTAGGTTTATTCTTTGCTAATTTTCCTAGGTATTATGAGCAGGATTTTTGAAAATACTTTTATCTTACTTGTCTATTTTTAATATGTCTATTATATATTTTTATTGAAGTGTAGTTGACAGGCAGTATTGCATTAGTTTCAGATGTATAACATAATGATTCAACAAGTCTGTTCAGGTATGCTCACCGCTAGTGTAGCTAACATCTCACCATGCAATGCCATTACAGTACCATTGATTATATTCCCTAAGCTGTACCTTTTATCCCCTTGAAAAGATTGATTTTTTATTGATTCCCAGTATATAGGAAATTATCTGTGGGTTTTTTTGTTGTTGTTGTTTTTTAATGTCAGTCTTGTACCTGCTTCTGCTGGATGTTAATGGTTTCAATTATCTATTAGATCTCTAGGATTTTCTGCCTGGGCAATCATATGCCTTCTAATTAATTGTGGTTTTATACTTTTCTCCTAGTATTTATACATTTATTTCCTTTTCTCATCTAATGGAGGCTGAGAACTTCCAGGACAGTGTTGAATAAATAGTAGCATGATAAGATAACATTGCTGTCATCTTCTTCATTTACTGAGAGTGCTTCTGATAATTCCCCATTAAAGTATGATAGTTTCCAAAAATACACTGTAGTAGATTTTCTTCTATCCAAATTTTCTAGCAAAGAGGCCTTTATTACTTCTTAAAATTATGTGGGTTTTAATTTGATGATATGCTTTTTTAGCATTCACTGATAGTATGTTTTCTCCTGCATGTTAATGGTAGTGATAGATTTTTTTTTTAAGATTTTATTTATTTGACAGACCGAGATCACAAGTAGGCAGAGAGGCAGGTAGAGAGAGAGGAAGGGAAGCAGGCTCCCTGCCAATCAGAAAGCCCGATGCGGGGCTCGATCCCAGAACCCTGGGGTCATGACCTGAGCCGAAGGCAGAGGCTTTAACCCACTGAGCCACCCAGGCGCCCCTGTCTTCACATTTCTGTCCAAGATTCATAAACAGGATTATTGGTGCTATGATTTGTTAAGTATTTTTATTTCTAATAACAATGAGCATTAGCTTTTGGCAGGTGTGTATGTGGCCTTCAGATTATCTTTTTTTCCACATTTAGTTAAAATTTTTCTTAGCAAAGCTTTGGGAATAAAACAGCATTTCCTGAAAATGTTGGAGTAACACATTTTCTTAAACTTCATGTAAACAACTGTTTTTATATGCTTACTGCATTATTTTAGAGTTGAAATAATTGGGTGGAGCAAAAAACCCTGAGGTAACTGACTTGAACCTGTTAGAAAATGTCATGGAATAGGGTCTTCCTGTCCTCTTGAGTACAGAGCTAACCCAAGAAAGCAAAGGAATTTATAATTCAAGGAAACTGTACTTCAGCTAACTGTGAGGATTTACTATTAGAAGAACAGGGCAGGCAGGCAGATTTAGGATCGGGAACAGATCCTGCAGATCTGCCATGTGGGATTCATGTCAGCTTGTTGTGGAGTTGAGGACGAATGCATTTGAAGAAGGGGGAGAGAATGAAGAGAGCAGCCAGGTCCGTGGTAAACAGATCTCAGTCCCATGCTTCACACACATTCCCAGTTTCCCATTTCTGTCACTGTTCATCTGCTCAGGCTTCAGTCTCAAAATCACCTTTTTAAGCCTGTCAGCGGGAACTCCAGTTTGGGTAGTACATGCTCGTATATACCAGTTATAATAAATAATTGCAGGTGGAAAGGGGGGCATCAGTTTTCTCCTCCACCCTCTTAAACTTTCACAGCATCCTTGCCCATATATGTGTGTAGATAGAACTATTGGGTCCAAAAGGATATGCATTTAAAAATTCTGTATCTCACTAGACTGCCTTCCAAATAGTCTAGCTGTGCACACTCAGATTGAATGCCTATTTTCCTGTTAGTAGATCAATTTTGATTATTGCCAGCCTTTACGTTTTGTTAATCTAATGGACAAAGATTGCTTTGTGATTGTCTTAATGATGAGATTTAGCATGTTTTTTTCTTTTGGTTATTAAAATTTTTTTCTTGTCCAAGGCATAGGTCATGTTAATGTTCTTACCAGTTGGTAGGCATTCTTCATGTTATAAATAGTAGTTGTTGTCAACTGTGTTGACAGTGTTTTTTCCTAACCTGCTACCTGTCACAACTTTTAGATATATGTATCTTTTGCTCTACAGAATGTTTTTATTTTGATGGTTAACTGTCTTTTTCTTTATTACTAATGACTTGTGTCTTAGTCAAGAAGTCCTTTTCCTACAGCAACATGATAAACACCCTCCTATATTTTTTTCCTAATATTTTTATAGTTTTGTTTTTCTTTTAGTTAATTGTATTGGAGAATAATATTTGTAGTTTGGGGACAGAAGGATTGCACTTAAAATATTTTCCATATGAAATAACCAGTTGTCCCACTACTTTATTGAATTTCTGCTGTTTGAAAATGCTACCAATTAGCGTGTATTAAATTTCCATAAATTTCTGAAATTTCTATTCAGCTCCATTAAATAACTGATCTGCTCTGCAGGAGCGTCAGAGTTACTTGCATAGTATTTTGATAACCTAGTATGCAAGTTGCCCTCCTACTTTGTTCCTTTTGGTCTTTGGCTATTTTTTTTTAATATTTTATTTTATTTTATTTTAATTTGACACAGGGAGAACAAGGGAGAGAGACAGAGAGCAAGCACAAGCAGGGGGAACGGCAGACTGCCCATGGAGCAGGGAGCCCCATGTGGGTCTCAGTGACCGGGGATCATGACCTGGGGTGAAGGCAACCACTTAACCGACTGAGCCACCGAGGCACCCCGTCTTTTGGCTGTTTTTATGGGTATTTTTGTATGTGTATGTAGGTTCATTTTAAGAGTTTTATTTTGGATTGGGGTGCCTGGGTGGCTCAGTCGGTTAAGCGTCTTCAGCTCAGGTCATGATCTCAGGGTCCTGGAATGGAGCCTGGCATGGGGCTCTCTATTCAGTGGGGAGTCTGCTTCTCCCTCTCCTTCTTCTGTTCCTCCTGCTCATTCTCTCTTGCCATCTGAAATAAACAAATCTTTAAAAAAATTTTTTTTATTTTGGATTTTCTAAGTAGTAAAGGAGCTGCATTTTATGTTTTACAAAGACAAAAATATGAAGCTCCTTGAGAAATTAATATTTATTTATTTATATTTGTTATTTTCCATGTGCTGGATATTGTTTTAAGTGCTTTGCAAATACTGTTACAGGAGAAGCAATACAACCTTCATTTCTCAGTGAGCAGAAAGTTAGCCTGATGGAATGACCATAATGAGAAAACATTAACAAGCCACCAACTATATATTTTAGTACTAAGATACACCAGCCAAGGTTCTAGTCTTACTCCCTCCATGTGCCCACCCAATTTGCATACAGCCACATTTAACGTGATTGTCCTCATGTATCTATCTGTGTACTGCTTTCTGCAGATTATGAGCATTTCTCCATATCATTAAAGTAATTTCATAGATGTAACCAGTAAATGTTTTATATCCTATGTAGTGTGCTTCAAAATCTACTTAACCCTTATAAGTGATTCATTTATTTTTTAATTACATTTTCCTTTTGTAATTATGATACATGCAAAAGAGTGTGTCACATATGAATTATGGAGTGTAACAATCATGGGAACACCTGGGAACTACCTAATTTCAGCAAAAGCCTTTCTAATAGTCATGCGTGGAACTGTGTGCTCTTTCCAATAAGGTCTTAATTACAG
Source organism: Mellivora capensis (assembly GCA_004024625.1). Lineage (NCBI taxonomy): Eukaryota > Metazoa > Chordata > Mammalia > Carnivora > Mustelidae > Mellivora > Mellivora capensis. Next base: position 95,975 of record PISX010006042.1, on the reverse strand, counting down.
TTACACAGAACACTGTGACCTGTTCCCTGATCATCCTTCCCCTTTTAAGGGTAGGTTTTTGTTTGTCTTAATACACTGAAATTACTGGATCAGAAGTCATGAACATTTTAAGCCTTGGTGGAGTCAAGTGTTCACTCCCACCAGCAGTCCCTGAAAGGGTATCGCAGCATTTCCTTACAGTGTTGGGTATTCAGCAAATCAAATAAGAAACTTAGCTCGTCTGATAGAACAGTTGTCTTTTAGTTTGTATTTCTCAGATCACTGGAAGCTAAATGGAATTTGGGGCAGTCCTTTTGTAGTTAGATTTTTAAAAATCATTTCTCTGTTAACTGTATATTAAGGATATTCACCTTTTGTGGCAAATATATTTTTTCCGTTTATTTTCTTTATGCTGCTGTGTTTTTTATTTATCTGAGTTTTGCTTTTTAAAATGGAGGCAGATGGGACGCCTGGGTGGCTCAGTTGGTTAAGCGGCTGCCTTCGGCTCAGGTCATGATCCCAGCGTCCTGGGATCGAGTCCCACATCGGGCTCCTTGTTCGGCAGGGAGCCTGCTTCTCCCTCTGCCTCTGCCTGTGCTCGCTCGCTCTCTCTCCCTCTCTTTCTGACAAATAAATAAATTTTAAAAATTAAAAAAAAATAAAATAAAATGGAGGCAGATCCATGGTCTTTTTCTTTATCATTTGTACTTGAACAGTTTATTCCCAAGTGTAAAATTAGTATTTTTATCATTTTAGGCCTTTATTTATTTTTAAGTAATCTCTGTCCCCAACATGGGGCTCATACTCACAACCCCAAGGTCAAAGAGTCACATGCTCCACTGACTGAGCCAGCCAGGTGCCCCAAGCTTTAAACCTTTAAGTTTATCATTTATCTGGAGTTTATTTTGTCTTATGTTGTGTTTTGATGGTCTAAATCTCAATTGGGCAATATTTCCAGTATTATTTATGACTCATCATGCCCATTTACCAGAAGTTGAAGCTTCCATGTATACTACAGTCTGTTTTGGACTAATTTGCTAAGTCAAGTGTAGATGAATTTATCTGTCCATCTAATCGCTTGGGACAAAGCATTTCTCTAAAGGAACTAAAATATCTTTTTAATATTTGACGTGTTGATTTAAACATTGGTAATTCTTGTTTAATGGCCACCATTAATGTTAAATTTTCTCAGCCTTTATATCTTTGAGTAATGCAGTAACTATTAAAATTTAAAACAGGAAACACCAGAAAAAGGAAGTGGGTAGTATAAGTGATATGGATAAACCTTTCTCAGAAAGAGCATTTGTTCCTAGGAAAGGGAGGGAATATTGAAGCCTTTTGAGGGATTGTTTGAGACCTTCCTCCCTGTGTATATTGTATAATTTATGGGAGGTGTACGGGTGAATTAAGTTGCAGTCTTTTGCCCTAGTGGATTGTGTGTTCTGTGGGGGTGCTACTACTTCTTTCTCTAGTGTAAATCTAAGGCCAGAGATGTGTTCCTTAGACTTGTAGAGTTTTGGGGATGTGTGGGTGGCTCAGTCGGTTAAGCGTCTGCCTTCGGCTCAGGTAATGATCCTCAGGGTCCTGGGATAAAGTCCTGCATTGGGCTCCCTGCTCATTGGGGAGTCTGCTTCTCTCTCTCCCTCTGCTGCTCCCCCTGCTTGTGCGCACGCATGCTCTCGCTCGCGTGTGCGCTCTCTCTCTCTCTCTCTCTAGCAAATAAATAAATAAAACCTTAAAAGAAAAAAAAAAAAGACTTGTAGAGTTTACTGACCTTCAGCCATAATTTTGTCTTCCACAAGCAAACGAATCTTTCTTTTTTTGCTACCCTGTTTTCCTACTCATGTTTTGCTTATCCTACTTTATCTGGGGGCTTTTATCACCATAAGAGCAAGAAAGCAGTTGTATTCCTTAGTAAAAACGCTAAATTGGGAAGATAATAAAACCAGACTCTTACCACAGGCTTTTAGCACTAAAATCACAGATTTTAAAAAATCATATTAATTTGAATGTCAATTCTTCTACCAGGTGGCTGGAACAGGGGACCCAGGGCTGTGTTTGTTGTTTGTTTTCCAGGGATTGATCCCCACCTGCCGTTAAGTCCAAGTGTCTGTTTGAAGGTTAATACAAGTGCTGTTTAACTGCTGCATGCTCTGAGTAGCTCCCTATGAATTGGGCATGCAACTTCCGAAGCCCCACAAGAATGAGTGTTGGGACTTCAGGTATCATCCTTAAATCTAAGTCTGTATAGACTTCAGTGATCATAGTACTACCTGGATTTTTTTTAAGGTTTTCTGTTTTTAGTGTGTATAGGTCTTCAGAGTTTTTTCTGAACAGGGGAGTTATTCATGTTGGATTTAGTGTTTTATAGTAAGTCTTGGTCATGTTTTGAGATTTGGTGATACTTTGTTTATGGTCAGTTAATAGAAATACATAGAGTTATTTACATTTTTTCATTATTGGGTCTAGAGCTTCCTTTGCTAAGATGTCCCCAGCTTAGATAATGTCAGTTTTCCAGCTGGACGATGACATGATCTTCTCATAGTTCACCATTGGACAGAGAGAAGAATTGGGAGTCCCAGATGTTGAGGGGTTTGCCCAGAGTCACACTGGTCAGGCTAAGACCTGAGCCCAGGTGCTGTGACATCAACCACAAAGTGGTGGCTTCTTCCCCTTTTCTTGCTACTTAATTGATAACCTCCCTGTTATCAGTTTAAAGGTCCTCCCTTTAAAGGTGTCATCAAGGGACATGTGGGTGGCTCAGTCGTTAAGCATCTGCCTTCAGCTCAGGTTATGATCCCGGGGTCCTGGGATCGAGCCCCACATCAGGCTCCCTGTTCAGCGGGGAGTCTGCTTCTCTCTCTGCTTGCTGCTCCTCCTGCTTGTGTTCCATCTCTCACTGTGTCTCTCTCTGTCAAATAAATAAAATCTTAAAAAAAATGAAGTGTCATCATAACAGCATCATGAGATTTGAGATGGACACAGTTTATAGGTAAGTATCAGAGAATTTAGTCATGATGCCGTTTCTTCCTTCATCTCTGCTTCGTGTTTCTCCTCTTATGTAATCTGGTGTCAAGTGTTTATGGCAGTGGTTTCAAGGAGGGAGGCAGATCGTGTTTGTTCTCTGGAGGACATCTGGTAATGTCTGGAGACATCTTTGATAGTCCTCACTGGGTTGGGGTTGTGTGCTCCCGGCATCCAGCGGATAGAATTCAGGGATGCTGTTGAACATCGGACAGTGCTGAGAACACTCCCCACAGTAAAGAATTCCCCAGCTGAGTGTGCCAGTCATGCTGAGGTTGAGAACCCAGATTATTGGAATGTACCAGAGGTCAGTGGTGGAGTGGGAAGTCCAGTGGTAATGTGCGCAGGACAGGGGGCATGAATATTAAGGAAGGCTATAGACGGGGAGACTGAGGAGAAGGGGCTGTTGTAGGTGAGTGGTGGTGGGATGGCGGCTGATTGCTGTTGCCTCCCTCTTAGTTCTCTGTGGTGGTTGGTCCTGCAATCATACAGATCCACAGAAACCTCCTAGAACCTCAGTAGCCTGTGTACAATCTAGATATTTCCTCAGAGTACGTAGACATCCCCAGAAGTAGATGAGAAGTTTTCATGTCATAGCACTTCCCCTATTGTTCCAGGGCCCTGAATATACTCCTGTGACGTGAAAGTGATTACTAAAAATACCCAGCCACCCTTGAGGGGTCAGATAAAAGATGTTAAAGACAGAACTTCACCAATCGTTGGCTCTGAGGCCATGGTTCTTCCCTGCTCACAGCACTCTGACCTGTGTGTATTACGTATCAGGCTGACTTAGCATTCACTTAGCAGTTGAGGGTTCTAAACCCAGTCTTCATTGTGGAAATAAAGAGCAGTTCCTCTGGCAGCTGTATTCTCCTGTTCCCTTTTCTCTGTCTAGTGGTATCAGACTTCTCAGGGCCCTGAGATCAGGTACAGGGCCTTTGAGGAGGCCCAGTGAGGGAAACGAAGCAATCAGCACTCAGCACAGACCTCCCTCAAGGGCTCTGCATTGTTTCCCCCATCACTCGTGTTTAAGAGGCTGTGTAGACAGGGAGACTTTGAGGAGCTAGATGAAGGAAGACAAGATCAAATTAAACCACTAGTTCACTGGTGTGGGCCTCAGTAGGTGATTAGAAACCATGCCCAGGGGGCTAAGCTGCCTTACTTGCATGGATGGAAATAGTTCCCCCAAACACCTGGGAAGGTAGAAGTACAGTAGATAGTAAGATACAGAGGCAGGCTGAGAATATGCCAAGTGATTGGAGTAATGAAACATCCTAAAATCTGTGTTTAAAAAAAAGAGAGAGGGAGGGAGGAAGAAAAGAAAAGAACAAAAGGAAAGAAAAGAAAGTTAATAAAAAAATCCAAAACTCACATCCAGAATGTAAAGTCCATAGTGAGAACTACCTCACATCTCATTTAGCTCTTGGCACAGAAGAGATATTCAGTATTAATAGCTGTCGAAGCAGTTTTAAAATTTTCTTATCTTGCTTTTGATTGTATTAATCTTATTAATGATGTAATGTAGATTCTCATTTTCCCTTATCACTATTCATCTCTTTCTCACCTTTTCATCTCAGTGAATTGTAGTGCATTTGTGGGCCAAGTGAAGGTTCAGAAATGCAAAATGTAAATCACAGACGCGAGGGGATGATTACTATCTTAGAGTAATTCTTTATATAAAAGTGCTCCTTGGGTTTTCATGTATTCTTAAACGTGTGATTTACAAAACTTAATAAAGCACACTCCTTTGGGATTATGTAGATTAAACTGTGCATCTAGATCATCCATTAGGTGATCACAGCCATATCATAACTTCCCAAACTTTACTTATTGACTGGTTTTTGCAATACATGTGTACCACCAACACATTTAACTTTCTTTAAATCAGCTTCCTCTCCCTTTTAAAGATAAACTTTCTCACTGCCATACCTACCAGTGTCATTTAGCTCAATTAGATGCATTAAAAAAAAAAAACCAACAATATTAGTTTGGGAAAAAATACAATAACCATAGCAAATTGATTTACAGAAATGTATACCTGAAGATGTTTTTTGTCAGTGGGAATATAGTTGTTTCATAATCAGTTAATAATAAAGGGGAAAGAAAGCTTAATACTCCCTAGTGAAGTTAAAAGTGAGATGTCCTGTCAGTAATACAACTGATTGGATGATTAATAGTTTTATAACTTTGTCAGCCAGACTGAGAGCCAGTTCAACGCGGTTGGAAGGATGTAAGAGATTTAACCATTTTCTTTGACAGGGTTGGAATACCAGGAATTTCTAATACAGGCAATGAAAGTGATTTTGGTTTCAAGGAGCCACAAGAAGCCATCCTCCACAAAATAGTGTGAATGTGTCCAGTTTTCTAGGTAGCAGACAGTAGAAGGTGGTCGCTCATTGTTGCTGTTCTGGTATGTGAAATGAACCCCTTCTTAAGTCTTTCAAATTCTCTTAATATGTAAAATATTTTCAGTAGGTCTTTTGAATCAATTTTTCTCTAGGTGGTGCAGATAAGAAAAGATCCCACATGCTTCTATCCCTGTCGACCCCAGAGCTCTACTTTTGTGCTCACAAGGGAATTCATTTCAACTTACGTGTAGAGTACTACCCTATGTAAGGATAAATCCAGATGGCTGAAATGAGCCAGTATCTTTGCAGGGTGTGGTGATTCATGAAGTTTTTGTTTGTTTGTGCCTAGGCCCTGACATGACCTGTCTGTTCACTGGAGCAGTCTCTCCTGCAATGAGTACAGTAGTGTAGACTTTCAAAGCCTCAGAGTTTCAGCATTAAGGGCCCATGGGAGTCACTACCCATCTCTGTAGAAAGTAATGACAGGAGGATTCCGCATCTTTTCCTTAAAGTGGTAATATTTTGAGTTTGCTTCTCTTTCTAAACATGGAGATTTCATAAGTTCCCGCAGTGTTCATGTTTCCATGATGACCTTTACCTTTAAGATTCTTTTTAATCACTTAATCCTATCCATCATAAGTTTAACGGAGAGATACTCAAAGAACGGTGCCAACTCTGTTTCTCAGTTACGTATACTTGTATGATAAAATAGACGGAAAGCTACTCCCAGGAGTCGGCAGTGTCAGTGATGAGAGTGTTCGGAGATCTTTATTGGCCTTCGGGCACCGTGTCACATCGGTGTGTAACTCTTTTCTCCCTTATGATAAATATAATACAAAAGTTGCCACTATAACCATTTTTTTTCTTTTTAAAGTAGGCTTCATGCCCAGTGTGGGGCTTGAACTCAGGACCCTGAGATTGAGACCTGAGCTGAGATCAAGAGTCAGACACTTAACTGACGGAGCCACCCAGGCACCAGTGCCACTGTAACCATTTTAAGTGTACAAGTCAGTGGCATTCACAGGGTTGTACAACCACCACCACTGTTCCCGAACTTGTCACTCTTTGACCACTAAGTAATAACTCCCTATTCTCCTCTTCCCCCCCACCCCTGGAAACCTGTATTCTACTTTTTGTCTCAATGAATTTGCCTATTCTGGATATTTTATGTAAATGGAATCATATAATTGTCCTTTTGTGTCTGACTGCCTTCACTTAGCCTCCTGTTTTGGAATTTCATCCATGCTGTAGTGTATGTAAGAATCACATTCCTTTTTATGGCTGAATAATAGTTCATTGTGTATTTATTTTTCACATTTTGTTTATCCACTCATCTGTGAGTGGCCATGTGGATTGTTTACATATTTTGACTATTGTCACTGATTATTCAGTTAACATTAACATACTGTTATGTGTTTGAATCCATTTCCATTTATTTTCAGTGTGTATCTCGGAGTGGATCATGAGGGTTGTCTGGTGGATCATTGTTGGGTCATATGGTAATTCTGTAATTTAACTTTTTGAGGAACCATCAAACTATTTTACACAGTAGCAACACCATTTTACATTTTCATCAGCAATACTCACAAGCACTTATTTTCCTTTTTTGAAATTATAGTCATTCTAATAAGTATGAAGTGGTACCTTATTGTGGTTTGGATTTACATTTTCCCAAAGACTAATGATGTTGAGCATCTTTTCATATGTTTATTACTCATTTGTGTATCTTTGAAGCAATGTCTAGTCCTTTGCCCATTTTTTAATTGCTTTGTCTTTGTTTTAGTTCTTTGTATAGTCTCAATATTAAACACTTAGCACATATGTGATTTGCAGTACTTCCAATTCTGTAGGGTGTCTTTTCATTCTCTTGATAATGTCCTTTGAAACACCAAGGTTTTAAAATTGATAGAAGTCCAGTGTGTGTATTTTTTCCCTACTACCCATGTTTTGGTTGTCATAGTTAAGAATCTATTGCCAAAATCCAATGTTGTAGAGATTTATTTGTATTTTCCTATAAGAGCTTTATAGCTTTAGCTCTTATGTGTAAAGATCATTGATCCGTTTTGAATTACATCTTGTGTATGGCATGAGATATGGTTCCAACTTCGTTCTTTTCCTTGTGCATATCCAGTTGTCCCGGAACCATTTGTTGAAAAGACTGTTCTTTCCCCCATTGAATGGACTTTGGCACCCATATCAAAAATCAACAGGCTATAGATGTATAGATTTATTTCTGGGGCCTCAATTCTATTCCATTGGTCTCTATGCTTATGCTTATATCAGGACCGCATTATTTTGATTGTAATAAGTTTTGAAATTGGGAAGCTTGAGCCTTCTAACTTTGTTCTTTTTCAACATTGTTTTGGTTGTGAATAGTGATAGCTTTATTAATTTCTTTACAATTTGAATGCCTTTTTCCTTTTCTTATCTAATTGCTTTGGCTTAAACTCCCAGAACAATGTTGAATAGCAGTGGTAAAAGTGGGGCATCCTTCTCTTGTTCTTGGAAGTTTCAGTCTTTCCCATTGAGTATGAAGTTAGCTGTGGGTTCTTCATAAATACCTTTTATCATGTTGAGGAAATTACCTTTTATTTCTAGTTTGTTGAATGCTTTTATCATAAAGGGATATTGGATCTTATTAGTGCCTTTTCTGCATTGATTGAGATGATCATATGTTTTTTCCCTGTTCTGTTAATGTGACATATTACATTGATTTTCGTATGTTGAACCACCCTTGCATTTCTGGGATAATCACATTTTGGTCGTGTTACATAATCCCTTTAATATGCTGTTAGATTCAGTTTGCTTGTACCATCAATTCTCCTTTGTGGATTCTGTATTTGTGAATTCTCCTACATGCTGATAAACTTTATTTGTAATCCCAAAATGAATATAGGGCATTCTTCTGATTGTTCATTTCTGATTTCATTATTTCTTTCTGATTATTCATAATCTTTTGATTATACATTTGCACCTTCCCAGCTGAAATTGACCAGGGAGGCAAGGTCTTCTAATTTCAGCTCTCACAGAGATGACTGAAGGATGGAAACAGTAGGAGGCAGTGCAACATAATGCAAGAAGCTCTGGCTCTGGGGCCAGTTGAAGGAGTTTGGATCCTACTCCAGCACTTGGTTGTGTAGTCACTTAACACTTCTCAACCTCACTTTCTCTTTGCCAAAATAAAATCTGTCAGGAAAAGTCATTTTAGGATTTAAGATTGTAATATATGTGAAGGGTACATGTGTGTGTTTATACTTTTGTAGGAAGAGTGGTTCAGTATTCACTAATTCAGTATTCGTGGCAACTTTATAAAATGTACCTACCGTGAATATTGATAGTCTACTGTCTTTTGTTAAGGAATTTTGCATCTCTATTCATAAGAGATATTGGCCTGTAATTTTTTATTTCTTGTCCCTTCTTTATCTGGCTTTGGAATCAGATAAGGCAGGCCTCATGGAATGAGTTAGAAAACGCTTCCTCTTCTATTTTTGGGAAGAATTTGAGAAGGTTGGTTGTTAATTCTTCTTTTAATGTTTGGTAGTGAAGCCACCTAGTCTTGGACTTCTTTTTGTTGGGAGGTTTTAATTGCTGATTCAGTCTCTTTGTTATTGGTCTGTTGAATGAGATATTCTGTTTCTTTTTGAGCAGGTTAGGTAATTTGTGTGTGTGTGTGTGTGTGTTTCTAGGATTTTTTGTTTGTTTCTTCTAGGTTGTCCAATTTGTTGGTATATAATTGTCCATGTTTTCTCTTAAAATATTTTTGATTTCTGGAGGATTGGTGGTAACGTCCCCACTTTCATTTCTGATTTTAATTATTTGAATCTTTTTTTGGTCAGTCCAGCTAAAGGTTTGTTTATTTTATTGACTCTTTTTGAAGAACCAACTCTTGGCTTTATTGGTCTTTCTCTATTGTTTCTCTGTTCTTCATTTTATTTCTCTCTGCTCTAATATCTTTTTATTTTCATTCTTTTGCTACCTTTTGGTTTAGTTCAGTCTTCAATTTCTCCAAGTTTTGTAAAGTTACATTACTGATTTGAGATTTTTCTTCTTTTTTAATGTAGGCTTTTAGAGCTCTAAGTATCTAAGTACTGCATTCACTTCATCTGATACATTTTGTATGTTGTGATTTTGTTTTCATTTGTTCCTAAGTAACTTCTAATTTCCTTTGTGATTTTTTTTTTTTTTACCTATTGTTTGTTTTAACTTCTTCCACATATTTGTGAATCATCTAGTTTACCTTTTGCTATTGATTTCTAGCTTCACTCAAGGAGATCTGCTTGTATGACTTTGATCTTTTAAAATTTGAAACTTGTGTTGAGGCCTAGTAGATAATCTATGTTGGAGAATGTCCCCTATGCACCTGAAAGGAAGGTGTGTTTTGCTGTTAGGTGGTGTTCTACAAATGCCTCTTAACTTTGGTTGGTTTACAGTGTTGTTCAAGTCCTGTTTCTTCATTGATCTTGTGTCTGGATGTTCTTCGTGAAAAGTGGTGTAGTGAAGTCTCCAATTATTATTGTAGAATGGTCTGGCTCTTCTTCTGTTGATGTTTGCTTCATGTGTTTTGGTGCCCTGTTGTTTGATGCATTATGTGTATAATTGTATCATCTTGATGAATTATCCTTTTTGCCAATGCCCTTAGTATCTTGTGAACAGTTTTGACTTAAAGTCTATTTTTATCCGGTATTTTATAGCCACTTGGTTACCATTTGTATATCTTTCTTTTCTTTTTTTTTCATTTTCAGTCTTTTTGTATCCTTGGATCTAAAGTGAGTCTCTTGTAGATGATCATGTTTTGTTTTGTTTTTATTAATTTTTTTATTTTTTATAAACATATAAAGTATTTTTATCCCCAGGGATACATGTCTGTGAGTTGCCAGGTTTACACACTTCACAGCACTAACCATAGCACATACCCTCCCCAATGTCCATTACCCACTCCCCATTCCCGACCCCCCGACCCCCAGCACCTCTCAGCTTGTTTTGTGAGATTAAGAGTCACTTATGTTTTGAATAGATCATGTTTTTATATCCATTTAGCCAATCTTTGCCTTTTGATAGGAAAGTTTCATTTACAGTAAAATATATACTAAGGGAGGACTTAATTATTCCATGTTGCTATGTTCTGTATTTCTTACATTTCCTTGATTATTGCCTTATGTGATTAGGTGATTCTTTTTGTAGGGAATGATTTTCATACTCTTCTCATTTCCTTTTGTGTATGTACTTTTTAGATATTTCCTTTGTGTTTATCATGAGGTTTACATTTAACATTCTAAATTTATATCAGTGTAGCTTGATTTGTTACCAACTTCTGTAGGATGCAAACGTTCGCCTCTGTGCAGCTTCATCAGCTCCCTTTATGTTGATGTCATGAATTATCCTTATTCATTGTGTCCTTAATAATAGATATATAGTTGGGGTTTTTTTACATTTGTCTTTTAAATTGTGTGTGAAATAAAAAGTGGACTTACAACCCCAAACTACAGTAATACTGGGCTTAGATGCACACCTTTACCAAAGAGATTTATTTGTTTTTCAGACAAAGCACCACCACTCCTGGTCTGGGCGTGCTGGCTGTGTGACAGCACAGTCCTTCAACACTTAAATAGGTTTGCACTGAAGTGAAAGCTGAAGGTCTTCTTAGGTCTTTCTGAGCATGTGTCTTGCCTTGGGCCTGTGCATGGCTTTCTGTCTCCCCATCTACAATGCTTTGGCTGTCCTGATTTCTTTCCCCCAGCTTTTTCCCCCCCTGCACTTTATGGAGGAGTTTTTTGTGTGTCACAACCAGAAGCTTTGGCTCTGGGTTTCTGTGGGGTTGTTGGTTTACTCTGCAGTGTTGATGACAGCGACTACCACTTTGCTGGCCTGAGTTCAGGCATCTTGTGCCACTCCTTTAGGTAGCCCACCCTGTCAGATTAGACCATACCTGCCGGATAATTTGCAAAGAAGGTGTGCCCTGCTCCATTTAGAACCAGGACCCAGGGGCCCACACTGGAAATGCAAGCCGCCTTTGTTCATACTGCTGCCACGCGGGGGAGAGAGGGTGGTGCAAGACCAGGTGAAAACACCACGGAGCTTTCTTACTGCTTTGAAGTTACCTTCTTTGTTACTTAGTGTGTCATCACTTACTTGCTGTAGACCTTCGCCTTCTTTCCTGAGTTCCGACAAAGTTGGTTCTGACATAGGTTTCTGCTTGTTTTTTGTTTGTGTGGGGGGATGAGAAGTCAGAGCTGCCCAGCCTGCCATTTTCTCAAGCCTGTCTGTACTTCTGAATGGTTATGGGGGGAAGTCACTCGAGATTTTAAATGCTCAAGGTCTGCGTGAGCACTGTCTCTCCGGCGCATGGGTCCATATAAGGTGGGACCACATTACCCCTTTACATTTATGTTGGTGCCGGGTATGGCTTTTCTCACTGAAACGGTCATCCTTTGCCACCTAAAAATTATCTTGTGTAGCCTCTGCAGGACATTATTCTGCTCTGAGAGGTCCTTCCCTACCATACAAATGGACCTTGGATGGCACCGCTTAGTTTGAGAATGCAGCAGGGGCTGAGGAAACAGGCTGCACGGTTACACACATTGGGACAGCCACCTTTACTTGCACTTAACGACGCACGCGTGCTTTGTAGTCTGAAACTTTTTTAAATTGGTGCTTTTGAATCTGGGAACTTTTTTTTTTTTTTTTAAGAGGGAAGGAGGAGGGGTGAAGGGGGTGGGAAAGAGAGAATTGTAAGCAGGCTCCACACCCAGGGTAGACCCAATATGGGGCTCAATCTCACGACCCTGATATCATGACCTGAGCCAAAATCAAGAGTCAGATCCTTAACTGACTGAGCCTCCCAAGTGCCCCTGAATATGGGAACTTGTAAATCAGTGTCATTCACAGGCTTAGGTTTCAAAGTCTGCTACAAATGCTACCCGTACTGTGTAAGGTGGAAAGAATATTGTGGAACCCAAAGAAAGTTTTAGTTAATTTATTTTATGCATGTGCCCCCCCGCAAGGGGTTGGAGTGATAAACCAGTGTAATAAATTCTGTTTGATTTAGTTTCCCTTTTTTATATTTCATTTTTGTATCTCCCTCAAGAGTCCTCGGAATTGGGCCTTCTACCTCCTTTTCCCCATGGTATCAGTTGTCGCGCGTCCACTATGGAGCTCACTGTCTCCTCTCCTGTTTCTGCAGTACACACTTTGTTCTCTACAAGTCTTCAAAAGGCTTCTCACTGAGAACATTTTTTTTTTCATCTGTTAACAATGGGGGTGTTTTTCTCTGCACACCACCATGCAGCAGGGAAAAAATAATTCGTACTTATGTTATGCAGAGGGTGGAAGGCAGCAAGAGCTACCTACCGTTAGTGACCTCAGGGCGGATTTGGTGGTTGGTGTGCCTGAGAGAAGCTTGGGACGCCACCTGAGAAGGTGCTGGTTCTGCATGTGGGGAGCACCTTCTCTGCCCCAGCTCCTTGCTACAGACGGCCCTGGGAGGTCGTAGACCTTGACCTGGATGTAGCAGTCGAGCTGAAAACCAGGAAGCCCGATGGAACAAACTGGGTTTGTGTTACTGTGCCCCTGGCATGGAGTGGGGGCGTGTGCGCGTGTGCTTGCTCACACATCTGCCCACATCCGGCTTGTTCACCTCTCTATCCCCAGTGTCTTTGACATTCCCTTGTTGAATGGCTCAGTATCCAGCTCAGATGGCTGAGCCATTCTGGGAGACGTGCGCCGGAGCAAGCACCACCACACACGTTCAGGGGGATAAATCGGCAGTTGGTTTTATTTTCCCAATTTGACTCCACACACACTCCTCACAGGGTTTCATAATTAGAGTGACTGTATAATTTATTGCTCAAATGGAGACACATGAGGGGAAAAGGGGGCCTAGAAGTTGTTATATAATTATTTTTGACCAAATTTATTGTACTGGTAGACCTGTAAAATAGTTCTATTTAAAAAACTATTTTCAAAAATAAAATTATCTCAAGAAAACTTTTTATTCGTTAAATAACTAAATTGATCATCTAAGTATTATGAGAGTTTAATAATTAGTACATACTTTTATCACATACTGTGTTATTGATGTTACTCCAAAGAATGTTTTTCACCAATGTGATTTTATTTCCAAAATTCTCATAATACAGCCTGCAAATTTCTTCAGAGTTTTGTTGGTTTGTGGGTTTTTTTGTTGTTTGTGTGTGTGTGTTTTTGTTTGTTTGTTTGGTAGTAAGTTTGAGATTGCCAACATTTTGAGTTTATTTTCATGTGCTATCATTTTTTTAATTGAAATAATAATCTTTGGGTACAAGGTAGCTAGTAGGTTCAGGGCAACTTGTGCTGAAGGAAGAATATTTTCAGTCTTTTTTTAAAAACTGAAGTATGAAGTATTTCAGCTCAAATATTTTCACAAAAACAGTCATTTCTACCTCTATTCAGAATACTTTTTTCAGCAAATAAATTTATAAGATTAAGAATTGTCAAATTGCCTTTGATTATTTTTATTACATTGGTGAAATTTAGATATAAAATTTTTATTCTTTCAGTTTCATTTCTTTTTACAGAATATAAATTTATCCAATTAAAAATGAGAACTCTATAAAACGATTCTTAGTATAAATCGATATATTCCGAAGCACTCAATGAATTATCTGATATTTTTAATCCCTTGCATTTTTTGACAGGGATTAATTTCATTGTGTTATTTGCAAGTTTTACTCAATAATTGCAGTTTGTCAAAATCTTCAAAAGTTGACATAAAAAGAATTTGGTGAAAGTTTTGATGAAAGATACCCAGCTAATTTTGAGCATAATATAGCCAAAATTTTGTATTCTCACCAAAAAAGTCTAAATTATTTTTGTAATACTGGAATGATTTTCAAGGTAGTTTCTTAAAGGTTTAAGTAAGCAAGTAGCAAAAAGAGAATGCATATTGCTGTACTGAAGTATTTTTAAATTCAGTTTTTCAGCCTTTTAGAAATTTATTTCACTGTGTATATATGAAAATCTGTTTATATTAAAATCACAGTAAGTGCTGTACATTGAGCAATATCAGTTATTTAGGTAAAATTCAGCAAACTTTTCCTTCTGTATGGGACCAGATAGTAAACATTTCATATTTATAGGGCCCAGAGTCTGCCGGAGCTACTCAGTTCTGCGGCTGTAACCTGAAAGTAGCTAGAGATGATATATGAACAAATGAGCACAACCATGTCTCTCTCAGTAAGACTTTATTTATATACCTCGGAATGTGAATTTCCTATAATTTTCGCATACCACAAATTATTACTCCTCTTTTGATCTCTCTGCAACCCCTGAGAACTGAAGAAACCATCTTTATCTCGCAGGCCGTGACAAAAGAGGTGGCAGGCCAGATTGGGCCTACAGGTCACACTCTGCTGACCTTTGTTCCATGAATTAGATGGGAGGAAAAAAAAAAAAGAAAGAAAGAAAATAACCACTAATGAAATTGGTTTTCTGTGTGAAAACTGGCACTAACTGCTTGTAAAGTCCTCCCATAGCTTTTAAATGAGCCAATGTTTAATGGCTATTCTGTCAACTTTTATAGGTCCAGGAGAAAATTTAGGGGAAAATGAAGACAATTAATTAGAATATTTACTTGATCTAAATGAAAAGTCATGCTTCAGAAAGAAACATACTGTCTGTAATTGTATAAATGGGAAGTTCTTCGATAGCTGTGCTCCTGAATTAATTCTCTTTGTTTTGGGTACCCTTTGTTTTAAATTTTAAAAAATGAAACCTAACCAAACCAGGTAGCTTCTCAAGTGGATGTTGTTGCTTGTTGAGCATATGTCTTTCCATGTTTGTTGAACACCCAGTTTGGTCCCATGGAGCATGACAGATGTGGGCACACATTTGCAAATCACATGCTCATTGTTAACTTTCTTAAGTGGAAATGGACTGCCTACGAGATCTTTTTATTAAATCTGTATTTAATTTTTTAGTTCCTTGCTAATAAAATGGCTTATTACAGAACACAAGTAATCAAAGCAATGAAATAAAAAATTATTTACACCATTTAGTGAATGCCAGAATCACTGATAAGAGGTATCACATTCCTGTCTGTATGTAACTCCTTCCCACAAACTTCATGTACAGGAGTCATGACACTGGCATACCTTGTTCCATCCATGAGTGCTTCATATACTGCAAAGGAAGGAGTAACTGTAGACCTAGAAAGAATCTGGAAAATAGGTGGTTTACTGCTGGTTGGCTTTCACATGCAGCCACATGGTAAAACGGGAAATCTGTTGACAGCCCGTGTGTCTTGCACACTACTAGATGAGATTGTAGCAGAAGCAAGATACAGAAAATAGAGGTATCTTGAACTGGAACTGGATTATTTTAACGTGATGGTGAGCCATAATACTTAACGAAAGGTTAAAAATGGATATATACAAAACCAGATTGGACATTGAGATAGCAGGCATTAAGCCAAGACTATCTTAGGCAAACCAGAACATATGGTTCTCCTATTTCAATATATAAATTAAGCTTTCTATAACTTGGGTGATTCTCCTCTTTCCTTCAAGTCCCAATTTGGTCAGCAGAATAGCTTCCTAAAAGGGTCCACTTACTCCGCACATTATACAACCCAGTGGTGCAAGCTAACAAGACCCAAGCCCAGTCACGTCTATCCCCTTAAAAACCAGTGTTGACTACCCATGGATGTCACTCACGGTCTTGCAGTGATTGTGTGCACCAGAATCTTCAGTGTGTGAGGGTAATTGCAGATGTCTGGTTCCTGTCCCAGAGACTTAGATTCAGTACCGCTTGGAGAGAACTCTGGAATGTGGGAACTTGGGGCCCTTATCAGTCTATCTTCAGTCTTCACCTCCCAGCCCCCTCCGGTGTCAAGGTCTGACACCACCCAGCTGTTGTACTTCCCTGTGCCCTGTTCCATGGACCTGGACATCCTCTTACCTACTCTTCCATCAGCCAAGAGGGCTGTTACCCTATACCTTTGAGTTGAAATTATGTCTGTTGCTTTTTGATTCCATTTTTCTCTAGACTAATCATCTTGTGATAGCAGGTTCTAGGTCTCAAATCACTCCTGTATTCTTAACCTGACACCTGAAATTCATGGCAGCTGTTTAGTGATGATGATTATAGGTATAAAGTTCAAAGTAAGGATCTTTCCATTGTTCTCTTGTCATGAGCTGAGAGTTAAAAGTGAATTAAAGTAGGATTTGTGTAGTCACTTCATGTAGCTCATTGTACCTATCAAGTTCTGCCTTTAAAACTTGAGCTTTCCCCAAGATTAATCAGTGTGCTGATTATTAATTTCAGACTTTAAAAATTGTGCTTTAGACCAGGTGAACACCCTTAAATGTTAACAACTGCTGCTTTATTTTAAAATATAATAGCAACTATGTCTTTCTACATCCAGGGTAGGGCTCAACAATGAAGGCGGGAAAATGCTGGGAGCCTCCACTTTGTGGGGATAGCATAGGAGCTGTCAGCAGGAGTTCTTGAGTTTTTTCCACACATCAGGATGGCTGTCAGGATGATTAGGGAATATCTGTTCAAGCTTTCCTGAGGGTCTGTGCCAGTGGGACACATCTCGTGCTTTCAATTAAGTTCTGGTAAGAGTCTGGTTAACGACTGGTGTGGGAGCTGCAAATTTCCATTACTTGTTTATGCTGTTGCTTACCAGTATTAAAGTTTCACATAACTCAACCATGGTTACCTAATATTCTTCCAAATTTGGTAGGCTTTCTCGAGAAGAAAAGCAATCTGTATAAGGCAAGATTTTTTGGTCTGGGAGTAGGGGTATATTATATTCCATGATCTCCAACAACATCTGACATATAGTAGGCACTCAGTATTTGTTTAATGAATAAACAAAGTTTATGGTAAAGTTTGAGTATACCAAATTGATTTTTTGATGCCTTTTTTTCCTACTGGCAAATTTTTACAGAAATTGGAGAGCTTTTGAAAATGTTTAAATAGCCAGAATTGTCTATGGTATCCTTTCTTCAACCATCAGTTTGAAATCAGTTTCTGGTACTTAGAGCTAGATTAATCCCTCCTGTTAACGATTTTGAGAATGTTCTCTTTTTGACAAATGTGTAAATGAGCAAGTGTGTAAGAACAATGTGCAGCTTCTTGTTTAGAATGATTACAATGAAGGTCTTCCCGGCAGGAAAGCATTTGCATCCTGAGTGGCTGGCCTGGATTTTTCATTCAAGTCAATGAAAAGGCAAATATTTTGATCAGGAGAAAAATTCTTCTTGGAGAGTGTATAAATAGCCCAGGACAGCTTTAGCTGTGGCAGTTTGTATCTTCCCAGTGGTTTGTGTTTTCACTGTTGTTTGCTGTTTAAGATGCCCTACGTGTTGAGTGTCTTGAGTCTCAATTGTATGGGGGACAGTTTGAGACCCTTATTTCAAGGCTTCTCTCAGAAACCCCTTAGGGCAAGGGGCAAAAGATTATTGCATATATAGGATGTCTGAAGCTTATTTACTTCGTTAAGATTTGACATTTCTTTGTGTAATCTCAAAGATTAAAAAGATAGTACTTTAATGAGTTAGGCCCTAGTTGTCATTAACTTTTTGTGTCCATACTTTTTATTGATAAAATTTTAAATCTTTATCTCAGAAAAGTTATCTTTTTTTTTTTTTTTAAGATTTTATTTGTCAGAGGAGAGAGAGCACAAGCAAGGGGAGCAGCAGGCAGAGGGAGAAGCAGGCTCCCCGGAGAACAGGGAGACCAATGCAAGACTTGATTCCAGGCCCCGGGATCATGACCCGAGCCGAAGTCAGACGCTTAACCGACTGAGCCACCCAGGCATCCCAAAAAGTAGTCTTATTTAAGAATATCCTGATTAGGGGCGCCTGGGTGGCTCAGTGGGTTAAGCCTCTGCCTTCGGCTCAGGTCATGATCTCAGGGTCTTGGGATCGAGCCCCGCATTGGGCTCTCTGCTTGGCAGGGAGCCTGCTTCCCCCTCTCTCTCTGCCTGCCTCTCTGCCTATTTGTGATCTCTCTCTGTCAAATAAATTAAAAAAAAAAAAAAAAAAGAATATCCTGATTAATTTGGGGTTATCTGGATAAAATTCTGTTTGACTTACTCTTAATCTTTGAATTCCCCTAGCCAAGTATTGGTATTTCTTAACATTAACAGTTGGGCAAAGCACCACTCTGTGAGTGAGGGAGCTTTGTAATAGTATTGAAGCTTATTAAAAATGTGGAGTGATAGGCCAATTACTAAAACAGATAATACTGATTTTTGACAAAATGAGCCTTTATTGGAAGCATATATTAGTGATTATCTGTCAAGTGCTTTTGTGAGTAGCAAAAGTATAAATAGGAAGCTACAGAAAGTAAGGTCAGTACTGAGCAGCATGATCTTTACACACTACGTATTTTTTCAAAGATTCTCAACAATGTTTAGTGCTCTCTGCATGGTATGTTACTAATTTATATGAGGCAGTCATTTAAATGTGTTCTTATTTTCTTTCTCACATCAGTGCTTTTGGACATAACCTTCACTGTTCAAAGAACTTTGTCCATTTAATTTATTTGTTATTTTTAATACAAAATTTACGCCAAATGATAAAATTGGTCCTGCCAGAACAAAGTCCCTCCCACCAAGTTTAATCAGGTAGTTCCTATGATTTTGCACCGGCTGAATGCCTGACACTTAAAAGTTCAGGGGATACAGCAAGATCCAAAAACAGATGGACTGCCTGCCCTCACATGTAGACCCCACAGGATCAGGAGGAAAAACATGCCATGATGGAGAGATAGACAGAGTGCTGAGAACTCTGAAGAAAACAAAAGCAGGGAAAGGAGGGGTGGGGAGGATTGCCCAGCTGGCTCAGTCCGTAGAGCATGCAGCCCTTGATCTCCGGGTTGTGAGTTCATGACCTTTGTTGGGTATAGAGATTATTTAAAAATAAGATCTTTAAAAAAAAAAAAAGGAAAAGGGATACATAGGACTGGGGATGCAGGCACTCAACAGGCTGGTGCAACTGGGTGACGACAGGTTTGTCATTTAACTCTGGAACCCGTGTTCTCATGAATAAATTGGTAAAAATAGTACATGTTCAACAGACTTCATAAGATTGTGTGGGTAGAAGGAATATTATTAGTGAAAAGGCCTTATCAGTAGTTCATATAATGATAACTGTTAACCTTTTTTTTTATATTAGCTTACTGAGTCCTTACAATAATGCTGTAAGTCTCATGCCATTATTGTGATAAATTCCTTGATTAATTCAGCCGATAATTACTAAGTGTCTTTATGCTAGACACTAGTGATATAAGCTGGGTTTTAAATAGAGAAATCTCTGCCCTCATTCTAGTTGAGTTATAGTTGAAGAGATATAGCATTTAGTACCTCTGATAATTGCTATTGTATGTTACAGTTGATTAAAAAGTTCACTTTGGAGGTCTTTTGCCAATTAACCAGAAAAGTTTATATTTTAGTGAAGGCTATGATAGGAAACTCAGTGTAGTTTCATTTTCCCATTAATTGGTCTTGGGACCTCTTAAAATAGTAATTGCTTCTGCTCTTTAAGTATCCATTTTAAAAGTATTCATGGAGTTCCTTACATTCCTTTCCTTATAAAAATTCGGCTGTAGCTCTCAATTTATAGTGGTATTCAGTAAGAACAACCAGTATAATAAATTTCGTGATGACGGTATAGATCAGGAAATAGAAAAATGCCATTTGATAATTGAAGCAGTCAGGTTGTGAAAATCACACAGTGGAATTTAGCTACATTGATGAAATGCTGACTGGTAAATGAGGTAAATAGTTCTCTATTTGGGAAGAAGGAGTGGAAGGATACAAATAATTTGGATACTTAATAAAAAGTGATCAAAAGTTAAAATGTTCGAAAAAGTAATTTGCATTATCAGGCAATGCAGAGTTCTTAACTGAACTACTAGAAAATTCTGCTGATTGCAGGCAGCTGTCCCCTCACAGGGGCAACAAAATGTTGACATTCATTGGGGGGACATAACTCCCTGAGTGACAGTGACAGCACGTATTTGGATGGGTGGGCATAGCTCTTCCAGGGAACTTGTGGTTCACTTTCAGAGCCAGAGGGCATCGTGTCTGTTAGGAGGTAACCTGGGCCCAGCGCCTGTGAGCTCAGTGGCTAGTTCTGTAATGTTGGGCAAGTCACCCAGCTTCTTGGTGCTCTTCTAAGAAGTGGACACGGCAGGCTTGTAGGACTCATTTGAGGTGATTCAGGACCTAACCCAGGGCTGGCACACAGCCACATGAAGTGCATGATGATTGTGGCTGTCAGTATTGGTGTTATGAGAGGTTTTTTCCCCGAAGTGTGAGCATCTCACCGTGTTGCAGGGGCTCCGCTCTTGGAAGGATTTAGGCTGTCCCTGTGGTCACCAGTGAGCCTTTGCATTGCCTTCACCGTGACAGGCAAGATTCACGGCACTTCCTCCTGTCTGTGGGTGCGGGAAGCTAGAGGTCTGGAGCTGGTCTCTCACTAAGGGGTCTTTGAGAAGGTAGAAACACAGAGATCATTTGCTTGGACCCTCCCCCCTCCCCTCCCCCCACCCCCAGGACCAAGCAGGGAACTGGAATCCCCGTGTAACTCTTCACTGCCTTTACTGATGCTTTGCACCCTCTTGCCTCTGAGCGGTCACTGATACTGACAGGCCTGGGAATGTGGCTCTGCTTATAGTCAGGCTTTCTCAGCCTTGTTTCATAGAGCAGTAGAGCCCCCCCGCCCCACCCACCAGCATTCTTCATATTTAACTGTGGGAGACTAACCGTCAAGTGTAGGGAACGGTCTGATAGCGGGGTAGACAGTGCTGAAACCACCCGCCAGCAACTGAAATGCAGGCTTAAGCTGTGGTGATAGGACACTAATGAGCACAGTGTGTATTTAATACCCTTTTCTAGAACAGTCCCCCTATTTATTTGCTTTTACGCTGACTTTTTATTTTTTTAATTTTTTTAATTTTTTATAAACATATATTTTTATCCCCAGGGGTACATGTCTGTGAATCACCAGGTTTACACACGTCACAGCACTAACCATAGCACATACCCTCCCCAATGTCCATTGCCCCACCCCCCTTTCCCGACCCCCCGACCCCCGGCAACCCTCAGTTTGTTTTAATCTTACGCTGACTTTTTGAGGTGCTCAGGCCAGTTTCTTGTTGAATGTCTTGCCTCCTGGATTTATCTGATTGTTTCCTGATGGTGTTTTGTAACTCATTTCTCTACGTCTTGTGTTTTCTGTAAATTGGAAGTTTGGGTTAAAGGCTAGCTGCTGTGTGCTGTCACATCCCGTTACCAGGCCTCCGGTGACAGGTTGTCCCACTGGTGGATGACGACCTTGATGGCTTAGCTAGTGGTGTTGCCATTGAGAGAGGGATGCCGTCCCCTCTGTTCTTAGTACATAACCTGGCAGGAATGTGCTTGGCACCAGGCAGAAATCCCGTTTCCATTAATGTTTCAGCCTGTGAATTTGGCATCCACTGATGGTCCTTGCTGAATCTTCCATGGGTATTGCAATAGAATGACTTTCTAATTCTGTCATTTCTTCTATATTTAGTAGGTAGAATTATTTTGTAAAGAAGAGCTTTCTCTTTCTACTCAGCTGGGGTGAATTCTTTTTTTACCAATTTTCCAAGTTTAGATTTGGTGTAAAAGTTAGCTTCATTGATAATAAATGCAAGCTTAAAAATTTTTTGTGGGTCTCATTGTGGGCTTTGGATTTTTACTCCATGATTCTGATACAGTCATTCTTTTTTGTTTGGACTGTCCCAATTTCAGTCGGCAGGAACTGTTTCTTGTAGATTCCTTTGTTCTTTTGACATCTGCCCACACCCCCTCATTAGTCTTTGCATTTTTCCTTGCATTTTGGCATCGTAAGGCTCCCCCTGCCTTTCCGCCATGTAACCGGTGACAGTAATTGTAGATAACCATTACTGAGCACTTACTGTATGTCAGGTACCGCTTCATATTTTAAAAGCATTACCTTATTCAAAGTTCATAGCAGCCCTGAGGATGGGTACTTTCATTCTCCTCTGTGAAAGGAGCACCCTAGACCTCAGAGAGGATAAGAAAGGGTGATGGGATTTCTCCAGAGCTGGTTGGTAAGTGGCAGACCTGCATCTGGATCCAGGCTTCCAGCATCAAAGCCTCCAAAGCAAGCAGATTGCCTGTTACTGACCCAGGTTGGTCCAGATCCACTCCCCCTGCCCCTGTGCAGTACCAGAGGATCACGTGAATCATTTGTCTAATCAGCCTGATGACTTTCTTACTTTGAGTCCTTCTAGATTGTTGCATTGACTCTCTGCCTCCTGCCTTCTCCTTCCAATATGTTTATTCCTTCCGGAAGGATTTTTTTTTTTTTTTTTAAGGCAACTATCACTTTTGCTTATAAAGTCCAGCCTCTTCTGCCTGGCATACAGGCCCTTCAAGGTTTGTCCCCTGAGCCAGCCACAGGCCTGTCCTCCACCCTACCCCCACAGCATGCACAGGTGCAAAACAGCAGCGTGCGGTTCTCAGAACTCTTGCTCACTGCTGCGCCTTTCTTTGCACACCTGGTTTCTTCTCCTTGGAATACTCCTCCCACTTTTATTTCTTAATTTTTTTAAACTCCGCACAGATGGGCACCTGCTGGAAATGTATTTTCCTCATTCTCAGTGCAAGGTGTCTCTGTTCTTGGTACCCCCTGAAGTGTCTCCCTGTTGCAACCAGCCCACTCTGTGCACATGGCCTCCTCTAGCAGGCCACTGTCGAGCAGAGCTCTTGTCCGACTGTCCTCCCGCCAACAGATAGGGTGTTTTAACCCTCAGCACATAAGACCCTTGATAGATATTTGAGCAGGTTTATTTCTGGTTCTCCTCATTGGAATTGTCACTTGGACTCCTGTTTATTCCAAGTAACATCCATCTTGCAGGGTATAGCTCAGAGTTCATCTTCTGCAAGACATTTTTCTTCATTATGCCAGTTTTCGTAAAAACTTAGCATCCCCCGTTCCCATCATCCTATTGATGTGATTTTTATACAATTTGATATTTCCTTATGTGTTTACCAGCAGATCTCTGTTTTAACGTGTAAGTTCTTTCCATTGCAAAGAACTCTGTGTACCCCATAAACCCCTAATCATTTCCACTGAAGAGGTGACATGAGCCCTTCCTCAGCTGGGAGCTCCATATGTGTGCTCTTGTTTTAGAAGCGTTTCTAGAGAGAGAATTAATACACCAAGTCTTCCACTGTGGTAAGTGTTCTCAAGTGGCGAGAAGTTTATTCACTGGGATAAAATGCCAAGCACTCTCATGGCCCTTTGTGAGTAGGAAGTTCCAAGACTGGCAGTTGAAAGCTTGTTCCGTTTCGCATGTATCTGCTGAAAAGATAGGTTCTGGTCTCTCAGTGGCAGAACAGGGAAGACAGCGTTCCCAGAGGTCATCACCCCCCAGATCTGTTTACCCTCAGGGTGTGTGTATGTAACAGGCAGGTGTGTCTGAAGCACCACACTGATTTATGTTTTTCCAGTCCTCTTCTGGCCACTTGTGTTAAGAGCTAGTAAAGATTAATGTCCATGGACAGATGAATGGATAAAGCAGCTGTGGTATATGCATGTATGTGTACACACACACCCACACACACAGAGAAGTACTACTCAGCCATCAAAAAGGAATGAACTCTTGCCATTTGCATCAGTGTGGATGGAGCTGGAGGATATTATGCTAAGTGAAATCAGTCAGAGAAAGACAAAGATATGATTTTGCTCATATGTAGAATTTAAGAAACAAAACATTAACAGAGGGGAAGGGAGGGAAAATAAGACAAACACAGAGAGGGAGGCAAACCATAAGAGACTCTGAAGTCATCTAGGAAACAAACAGAGTTGCTGGAGGGGAGGTGGGTGAGGGATGGGATAACTGGGTGACGGGCATTACGAAGGGCACTTAAAGTAACGAGCACCGGGTGTTAGATGCAACTTATGAATCACTGAACTCCTGAAACTAAGAATACACTAAATGAATTTGAATTGAACAAAATTGAATTTAAACAAAATTGTTAACTAAATTGAATTTAAATAATTTTTTAAAAAGAGCCAGCCAAGATTAAGGAGAGGGCAAGTCTAATGAGGCCTTTGAAAACTGCCAGTCATGACTTCTGTAGAGAGTCAGGGCTAACGGAGGAATTTGATCAGATCTGGTTGCAATCATAAAATACATGGAGTGGATAAATATGAACTTATTTACCAAGTGCTGGAATTCTAGACCTAGTGTGTGTCCAGACAAGGCTGGTTTAGGATTAAATGAAAGAAAATAATTATGGATAATAATCTTAGGATTTTAGAATGATTAGATAGATCGAAGAGTGGTTTACACAAATTAACTGTTCCATAACGGATTCTCAAGAAAGAATCAGGAAAAGCTCAATAACTAACTTTTTTTTGCTGTTAATATCCTCTGTCTCAATAGTTTTTAATCTGCTTAAGCTGAGGATCTCTTCTGGAATATGCCAAAAGGCCATGGACTCTCATCTGGGAAATTGCACAAAGCACACTCAGAATTTTTCCTCATAGCTTTTTTCCCCTTTTGGGGCAAAGTCAGAGAAGTCACAGATCCCTCTGAAAGTTATTTCTGGACCCTTTTTCTCAAAAGTTTTCCACAAATCACAGAACTATGTCTACTATATCACAATCCACTATACATATATGTAAGTATATATAATGTAAAGTTTCAAAGAACATTAACCTCACCATGTCTAACATACTCTATTCTATTCTGGTTCATTTTATGAAAGGTCATCCATGGAATTGATTTTATGACACACTAATGAGTCTCCACCTGTAATTAGAACAATATAATTCTCAGTGTGCCAGGTTGCCGAGTCGTAGAACCCTCGTTTTGTCATAGTCAGGTGCAGTCTTGGAGCATCTCCTGTTGAGACAGAGCTTTTATGCCCATCGTCCGTTTGTTTCTAAGAAGGACAGGTTGGGCCTGGGCCACATGCTTACCTTAGGCAGTTAGAAGAAAAGAGCTACAGTTTAATTTCTGCCCGATGAAAGGTACTGTGATCCCAGCCACATCACTCACGTAGGTCGTAGGAATCTCACACGCTCCATGAGCACACATCCTCTGCTCACAGACAGATACACAGAGAGCATCGGGGCATAGCAGTGGACCAAATAAGAGTTCTTGCCTTCTGTAGAGGAGATAAGCAGCCAGCACGGTTACATACTAAAATATGGGGTATGTCAGGTCGTGATAAATGCTTAAGGAGAAAAAGCAAATAAGGATGCAAAGTGTTGAGATACAGCTTGAAATTTTAGGTAGCATATCTGGTGTATTAAACTCACCGAGGAAGTAACTTTTGAGTAAAGACCTGAAGGAAGTGAGGCAGTTAACTGTCAGATATCCAAGGACCGGACTCTACCGGCAGAGGCAACAGCAACTGCAAAAACCCTGAGAGAGAAAGTGCCTGACGTGTAGGAGGAGCCGAGGGCCGCCTGGTGTCAGGAGAAGAGGGAGGGGTGCCACTGGAGGACTTAAGCTCAGTAACCTGAAAGGTCTCACGGGCCGAAGTAGGAAGACAGGTGGTAATGTGGACCAGGATGACGGCTACAGGAATGTTGAGAGGTGCTGGGATCATGGAAAGACTGGAAGTGATGTGAAAGAAAAGCCCAGGATGGCACCACCCAGAAGAGGAAATTGGTGACCAAGTTGAGAGCTCGGTGACCCTGCAGCTAGGGTCATTTGGAGGTCCGGGGAGCATCTGGAGCTCAGTTTGGGACAGGTGACATGCCTTTTACACCAGTTGGAAAAGTGAAGAAGTTGTTTAATTTTCCGATATTTCCTCATTATAGTTTGAAAGAGAAACTCTAACCCTTTTCTGACAAGTATAGTCATGATCTTTTTTCTCCATGGCGTTCCTGCGTGCTCTCATGTGGGGCTGAATTCTTGGCAGTTCTTTTCTCAGCCACCCTGGAGAAGTCTACCAAGTTGGAGAAAAGTTAATAGATGTTGGTGAGGACGTGGAGAGAAAGGAGCCCTCATGCCGTGTTGGTGGGAATGCAAAACTGATGTAGCCGCCGTGGAAAACAGTATGGAGATTCCTCCAAAGTAGAACTACTTGTAATCCTGTATCCAGTAATTGCACTACTGGGTATTTACTCGGAAAATTCAGAAATACTAATTCAAGGGGATACAACTGCCCTGATGTTTATAATAGCATTACCAACCATAGCCAGATTATGGAAACAGCCCAAGTATCCATCGACTGAGGAATGGATGGTGTGTGTGTGTGTGTGTGTACATACGTAGGTCCATAAAGTAGAGTATTACCTGGCCATAAAAAAGAAAGAGACCTTGCCATTTGCAGCAACATGGATGAAGCTGGAGAGTATTATGCTAAAGCAAAAGAAGTCAGGGAAAGCCAGATACCATACGATTTTACTCCTATGTAGAATTTAAGAATCAAAACAAACCAACAAAAGGAAAAAAAAGAGCCAAACCAAGAAACAGACCCTTAACTCTAGAGAATAAACGGATGGTTATCAGGGGGAGGTAGGTGTGGGGGTGGGTGAAAGAGGTGATGGCGATGAAGGAGGACACTTGTGGTGGGCACCGGGGGACGGATGGAAGTGCTGGATCCCTATACTGTACACGTGGAGCTAATATAACATTTAACACTGTATGTTAACGATACTGGAATTTAAAATAAGATTTAAAAAAAAAGAGACTCTCCAGTGAAATGGCACAGTTTAAAAATACAGGTTTGTATCTGTTCATCTAAAGACTTGTTTGCTTCACAAATCGGCTGGTCCCATTTCCTTATTTTGTATTGTACTAGCCCACTGTTCCTTATACCCTTCACTGTTTTCCATATCCTTCAAAATTACACTTATTTTTTAAATGCAAAAATTACAAGAAGGCTTATTTATTCGCTTTCTTTCCTGACTCCTATTATTTCAAAATATTCTTGTTATCCAAGGTGAGACTTTTATTCCTTCATCAGATATAATTAGCTTTGATTTTTTTTTATTAAAATTGTTAATTAAAGAATGAAAATTCAAGCAGTAAAGTAAGTTACAGCAGGGAGGGGGGAACTCCACGTAAACTCTGAATCAGACCACTGTTGGTTTTCTTAATCATTCTTCGGGATGATCTTCTTATTCGTATGTAATAATGACTAACATAAATGCGGCCTCAGCAGGTGCCAGGCACCAAAATGCTTTACACCCACACCTACCAGTCACTCCCCCAGCCACCCAGAACAGTTCCACAGAGCCCGGCAGGGTGAACTCTGTGGAGTTCCCCACCTCTGTTGCAGTGTAGTATGATAGACTACATATCATACATGTTTCTGTGAAACCTGCCTTTTGTTTGTTTAATTAGGGGTTAGGGTGGAATTCTTTCACTGTTTTAACATCGACTTAAAATTTAAGCCTGTGAGCTGAAGGTGGGAAGCGTAGACTCTGAAATTAGATTGCCTTGGTTTACACTAGGACTGCCTCAGTTCCTTCTGTGTAGAAGGGGGATGGTAGATAGGATTTACCTCCCAGGGTTTTGCAAGAATTGCATAAGTAAATACATGTAAAATGCTTAAAATAGCAATTGCCAAGTAAGCAGTAGGTGAAGGCTAGTTACCTGCGATGTTAATCGTATGTTAAATGTCTGTTAACTGCCGTGTGCTCACATCCTTCTGGGCTTACTCCTAGCGATTCGTGTGTGAGACACTCTCAGACTAGTGCCAGAGTTCAAGTACGTTTGTACCCACTTTACTGATGATGCGATTTCCATTAGTGTTGTTTATGGTAAGGTGTTCGGTTTGATGGCTGGGCAGTGTCTTGTTACTTGCCTTAGTAATTTCTCTTTTGTGAGGTTTTCAGTGAGTCACAAAAGAAGTCACCCAGTAGAAGGCGTGTTCTGTGGAACAAACCTGTCCTTGGATTACAACGACAGGGTCATTTTATTGCAGTTGGGAGCTCAGTTCTGTGAGCTGTGGGCTTCCACGGGTAGTCTTTTCTTCTGACTGCAGTCACACGGATGCCTTGCTGTGGTGTGCTGCAGGTCCCATGCCCTGGGTGCGCTGCTTAATGTAGGATACACTTCCTTGAACCTTCTGGGCACCTCGGGTTGGTTGTCCTCGTGCACATGCCCTGTATGGTGGGGTTATCCTGGCGGAACCGGTGTTGCTGTCCAGAGCTTTCTCCCTCCGCTTTACCTCATTCTTCTCTCTGTAAGGGAAGCTTCATCTCATGGTGGCAGCCTTTTCTGTGCCTGTTACATGGAAGGACCCTTTTATTATGGATTTTATTAGATAATTAGATTATTTTGATTCACACTAGTTCTGAAAACTTTCATTTTCAGGGACTCTCTGCCTTATTTGGGAGATCGTTTTTTTTGTTTTTTAGGTGTCCCCATTTATAGAGGGCTTTTCAGAATTTAAGTTCGGGGTTCACTGAACAAAAGGGTGTCTCTCTGTTCAGTAGCATCACCTCTCCTGATGCTTTGCTTCCTCCTCCTCCTACCACTTTATGCTCTGACTGCAGGGAGCAAAATAAGGTCCTAAATGGCTGTTTCGGGACTAGATTGATACTATGACTTTTGCAGACACAAAATTAATGAGAATCTGAAAAACAAGTTTATACTTCCAGTTCCTTTAAGCATTATCTCATATAACAGCTTTTGAGTGTTAGGACATGAATCTAACACGTGTGATTGTTGTTGCCTCCCTTACCAGCCATATTCTCCCTCCCTGTCCCCCCACGTACCAGGCAGGAGCTTCTGTTAATGATTCATGATACTGTAACCTGCAGGTGTTAGCATATGGGTGGTTAGGAGCTTGTTGCCAATAATCAGGGTTGTATAGAGAGTGGGAATGATGCATTAACAACAGTTATTTCTTTTCCTGACACAGGACCTAAAAATACAAAACAATGAAGACCCATAAAAGTCAAGGAAAAATGCAGTGCTATGAGCAAAATGTTACGGAAAAGTATATGTATTCTTTCTAGTTACGTCTATTAATGGCTTGTACAGTGGTGCTTTGATTAATGTCCTCCAGGACATTCACCCAAGCCCGAAAGGCACAACGATGCGAATGGGGTTGTAGTCGTCTCAGTCAGGCTGGAGAGGAGGTGACCTCAGAAATCCTTCCTGGATGTTGGTGTGTCACCCATCCCTAGTGGTGTTTGCGGTCACGCATGTAACCAAGCTGGGGCTGCAGTCCAGGCCCTGGCCATAGTTGAGCTACACTTTCCTGCATCCAATTCCTTTACGGACCAAGAGGGTCAGTGCATCACGACTCCCCTTTTTCTCCAGTAGTAAGAGGAAGCCTGTAGGATAAGAAATGGAAGCCTACATTTTCAGACATAGTTCACACTCTCTCTAATGTGTCTAAGGATATATTTTCATTACTATTACTACATTATGTTGAAGGTATTTTAATTTTATGAAATTGCTCTAGAAAAAGTAGAAGGAAAAGTGTGCTTCTTGGTGCCCTTGAAAACTGTTCTGTTGAGTTGGGTTTGTTGCCATGTGCTGTTGGAGAGCTCTCTCTTTAACTGCTCAGTGCAGAGTGGCTCCCTGGTGTGTTTCTGTCCCTGAGCAACTTTGTCCCTCTGCTCAACAAGCCTTTAAGCACCTGGGTTACAGGTGCATGAGTCTGGTTAAGTTAACGTGACCATCTCTTAAAATCCAGCAGTGAACACGAGGTATGTATTCCCTATTAAATCACAACAAGCCTTCCATAATCCTGGTGATAAACAAGAAAGTAAGGGAACTCTTAGGAACCAGAGACAAAAAGAACTGTCAGAGTGCTGGATGGCCCTCATTGAGTTACCAAGCGGGTCTGTGTCTGTGCCTGGTCCTTGTTGTTTTTTTAGTATCTCAGGTTAAGATGCCTTGTTAGCGCAGTAGGTAGTGCGTCAGTCTCATAATATCTCAGGTTAAGCAAAACACAATAGGCTGATGTAACAATGATGTTAATTAACCTTCGATTAAAAAAAAACAAAACACTGTAAGGTGAGAAATAAAAAATTCCCCTTCCCTGAAATTACATCTGATTTCCTCGTGTCGTCTATACATGTTAGCTTTAAATGTTAAGTGTTCTAGTTTGGGATGTGTGTGTGGAGGGGTGAGTTTATCCCGATTTTGGTTTAAGCTTATAAAGTAGGCTTTAAGCCCACAAATAAAACATGAACAAGATCTGTATGGTAACAGCTTACCCTAATTATTTTTACTCTGGCCATATAAACTTAAAATGCACAGTATAATAATAATGAGTATTATAATACTCTATATACTATGTAATACTCTATTATACTCTGTTAAAGCATTGTCTCATGTAACTAAGTCAACTTATAAATGTGATCTAATAAATAAAGATCTCAAAGTTTTCTACTTTGGGGGACAGTCCAGTTATTACAAGTGAATATGTACTGTCGGGCTCAGTAGACGAAGTTTTCGGATCGGGACTGTTAACCTAATTCATTCATCCCTGGTTTATAATTCCTAGATCACTTATCATTATAGCTTCAAAGAGAAATTCCATGGCAGTAATTTTTTAGATTATCTGTGGCAACTGTCTGGTCTGACTTGGTGCTATAGACCCAGCAGTTCTCAGCCAGTCAGTGTGTGTTGGTTTGAGCGAGACATCTTTTCAGATAGACTGCTTTTAATAAAAACATCTTTCCCTACTTCATGACAAAAATAGAAAAAAGAGTGAAGTGATTCCTTATGCTTTTGGGATTAGAAAGTCAATTTTGTGCTCATAAAGGATGATCCTCTCAAAGGAATTAGCAGCCACTAGGTACTGCTTGATATTTGCATGTAGCGGCATCCTTCTACAAGTGACCCCAGCTTCGGTGCAACAGCTTCCTGGGGCGAATGGTACTTCTCATAAGCGTGAGGTTATGTTGTTCTCAGAAAGCCATTTTGTGTCACAAGCACCTAAATTAGTCTGGAAAACAATACACTTCCGCAAGTATTTATAGGTCTGTGAAACAGATATTTAACACAGAAGCCAATCTCAAAGTGAATTGATTTTTAATGTCTCTATTGGGATAAACTCAGATCCTAATTCCTTGCCTCATGCAGGCCCTGCAAGGCCTTGTCTCAAGCCAGAGAAGGTCCAACTTAAGTCAAAGATGTTTTTCAGAAAAGTGAACTGAGGGACCAGAGAAATAATACTAGAAAAGATAATGGCCCAGAAGATATCATTACTGATTTTTTTTTTTAAAAGATGTATTTATTTATTTATTTTAGAGAGGGAGAGCATGAGTAGAGGGGGAGTCCTCAAGCAGACTCCGCCGAGTGGGGAGTCCAGGACACAGCTCATTCCCAGGATCCTGAGATCATGACCTGAGCTGAAGTCAAGAGTCAGCACTTAATGGACTGAGCCACTCAGGTGTCCCTCATTCTTATTACTTTTTTTTTTTTTTTTTTTAAATTCTCGGATTGAAGCACTAAAAGCCCGTTGAGCCTAGACTCTGACAGAGTAAAACTACAGAACATGAAAGGCAAAGAAGATGATCTTGAAAACACAGAGGGGGAAAAAAAGCACTGGGAAGGATGCCCTCAGAAAGACCAGCCGGGACGCTGAGCACAGACACGGACAGCAGCAGTCGGTAGCCACAGCCGGAGCGGAGCACAGCTGCCAGCCTGCCCTGCTGGACGGGGCTCAGGCAGCAGAATGAAACGGGCGCTTTCAAACAAGCAAGTCCTGAAAGTTTTACCCCAGTAGATTCTCACTAGGAAGATCATCAAAAGTTATTCTTGATAAAGAAGTTACTCACCCAGAAAGGCATGAAATATAAATGATCAGTGAGGAGAGAAATTGGGAATAACAGGAAAACACACTGTATAAGACGGTAATAGTCATGTTGATAAATTAGGTCATAGTAAGTTAGTTACAACTAACATGTATAGCAGTGAGAAAGAAGATGGGTGATCAGAACTAGTGTCTTCTGCCCTTTTATTACTCAGAGAGGAATTAACTTTAGATTTTAATAAAACAGATAAGCATGTTCAAGCTTTAAGGGTAACTACTAAAAAAATACACAGAATGTAGGAAAGAAGGGGAAAGAATGCTAGGAAAAGCAAGGGCCAATAGAATGATATGGTCAAAATAGCTATAAATACAAATATATTTGTAATCTCAGTAAATAAAAAAGGATCGTGTCAAAAGTCAGAGCTTGTCAGATTGGAAAATATAACTTGAAGGCAAGAAAGGGACAAACATAAGATGCTCATTATATAGCAGTGATAAAAAGAACAATTCTCCATGAAGTTACAGTAATTTTAAACTTGCTTGCCTTTGATAACAGAGCTTCAAAATATGGAAGACAAAGCTGATGTAATTTTATATCTACAGTCAGTGGGAATTAAGTGACTCCTTAAGTGACTAGTAGATTGAGCAGAGAGAAATTAGGAAGATTAGAAGATTTGCATTCTGTAGTTTCGGTTGAGCTCTGTGTTAGTAAGGAGAGAGTCTTTTAAAATACAAGAGACATATTCAAAGCTGCCCACATAGTCACAAAGCAGCAAATAGGAACCAACAAACATCATACCATGTGCTCTGATAATTTATTAAGTAGTTTATTAAATATAACTTAGAAACATTTATTATATTAGAAACTACATTTCTAATTTTGTGCTTTTCAAAAATTTAAAAATTATCTAAATAACTGACAAGTCAATGAGGAAATCACAGTGGAATTAAGGGAACACCTAGAAATAAATGGTGATCAAAAACTGTGGAACTGAGTGAAGTACCCAACTTACAAGTTAAAGAACAGCAAAATGAAAGTCAAAGAAAAACAAAGGGATGATAAAAATAAGAATAGAAACTAACCCCAAAACAAGAATAACAGTCCAAAAATTAGTGCTTTGAAGACATGGCATGTGATCGAGTGT
This sequence comes from Mellivora capensis, assembly GCA_004024625.1. Lineage (NCBI taxonomy): Eukaryota > Metazoa > Chordata > Mammalia > Carnivora > Mustelidae > Mellivora > Mellivora capensis. Next base: position 62,751 of record PISX010006042.1, on the reverse strand, counting down.
ATAAAGGATGAGAAAAATGAGTAAACAGCAATAAGAATCAGCAGGAGGTTATCTCTACAGGTGTTTTTAATATGGAAAACTACAGGACAGGTGTGTGCCAACAAGTGTGAGAAACTGTAATGCTTTGGAATTTCCTAGAAAATATGTATAACTTGAAATGGACTCAGGAAGAGTAGGGAAACCATTGAAGAAATTCAGTCACAACCATCTGTATACCTCTCACTCCACCCTATTACCAGGCCCAGGGAGCTCACTAATGTGTTCAACCAAAAATTCAAAAGAATGGAGTCTCTACATTTTGGTTAGATATTTCCAGAGAATAGAGACTGGATTGATCTTCTGGTCTGGTTTTTCCTTCCATTTAGACTGTTTATTATGAGAAGTTTCAAATTGTATCACAAACAGTTTAAGATTAGTGAACCCATTATCCATCATTCATCATCCAAGAATAGGTCTCCTATTTTAAAAGAATATACCTACTTATTAAAGGCAGGGTTCACTAGCTCAAACAAAACTCAGTATGCAAATCTTGTAACCTTTCCAAACTCTCTCTGCTCGATTGACTCGTTACTTATGGGGGAGTCATTTAATTTCCCCTGACCACAGATCTGACATTACATCAGCTTTGTCTTCTCTGCATATTTTGAAACTCTTTTCTCCAAAGACAAACAAACCCGCAGTCAACAATTAGAATATTTTGCCGCTCATGTTTTGTCTATAACTCCTCACTTACACCTTTTTGGTTAGTTTTGTTTGTCATTTCTGGGATCTTTTAAAGGAAGTCCAAGATTTATCATTTCTTGCATATATACTTCAGTAAATATCTCTTAATCTATAAGGATTTAAGAACATAATTATCATATTGTTACTGTACGAACAACATTGACTAAAGATTGACTTTAAAATGCCATTTTTATAGTTGGTTTGTCTTAATTGGAATTCAGATTATGACTCTACTTTGCATTTGGTTGAGAAGGCTCTTAAATATTTTTGAATTTTCCCTCTTTTTCCTTCATCCTACTCATTTATTGAAGGAACCAGGTCGTTTGTCTTGTGCAATTTCCCAAGTTTGGTCTTATAGGTTGTGTCCTTGTTGTATCATCTAACTTCTTTTCCATCCCCCTATATTTACTACAAACTGATAATTACATATTTAGAGGCTTGTTCGACTTGAGTAAATCACTTTGGCAAGAATACGTAAGAGATAATACTGCGTCCTTCCTGTTGTATCATATCAGGAGGCACATGATGTCAGGTTGTTCCACTCATAGTGATATCTAATCACTAAGTGATTAGTAGATTCACGTGTTATCATATCTGTGAACACAGAAAATTTTCTAAAGTATGAATTTAAAAATTCAGCAGTATATTAAGGAAAGATCAAGACCCAGTTGAATGTATTTCAGATGCAAAGATGGTTCAACACTTGAAAATTTAATGTAATCTCAGTCAATAGCATCTCAATAAGTTAAACACTTTTTAAAAAATCTACCACCCTTTCATGGAGCACTGGGTGGCTCAGTGGGTTAAGCCTCTGCCTTTGGCTCAGGTCATGATTTCAGGGTCCTGAGATCAAGTCCCACAACGGGTCTTCTGCTCAGCAGGGAGCCAGCTTTTCCCTCTCTCTCTGCCTGCCTCTCTGCCTATTTGTGATCTCTCTCTGTCAAATAAATAAATAAAATCTTAAAAAAACAAAAACAAAAACCTACCACCCTTTCTTGACAAAAAGTCTTGGAAAATTAGCAATAAAGATTATGTACCCAACCTTACTTTAAACATAGTAATAATAGCATGTTGGAAGTATCCTAATTTTTAGAATTGGGAACAGATAAAGGTAGAAGCCCTGGAAAGCAAGAAACAAAGCTATCCTTATGCATAAATATGATTGTCTGCATAGAAACAGTAGACAGATTTTTAGAATTTAGGAGATCAGTAAGGGTAGACACAAGATAAACAGGTAGTCAACTGTGTACCTATATCAGAGTACCAATTTGAATATATAATTTTGAAAGATTTACAATAACACCAACACTATAACCACAAACTTAAAATATGCAGGGTCTTTATGGAGAGGATTATAAAGTTTTATTGGAGGCAATTAAGGAGAACCAAATAAAGGAAGAAGTTCCATGCTTGTGGATGGGAAGGTTAGTTACTGTAATGTCCAGTTCTCCCAAATCTATGAATTTGGAATCATTTTTATGAAAATCCTGAAGTCAGGTGTTTTATTGTTTTTTGCTGCCTTCTCCCCACCCTACCCCCTTTTTAAAGTTTGATACTAGTTGGTCTTCTAATTTATATGGGAGAACATGGTGCCAGGAATAGCCAAAATAGTTTTCAAACAGAACAAGGTAGAATGACTTAATGAACCAAACACTTATTATAAGGCCATTTTAGAAAATATGATATTGGTGTAGGAAGCAAATAGTAGGACATAAAAGTGAGTCATGTAGAAACTTGTGAGAAACAAAATTAGATTTCCTGTCTCACACTGTACAGAAGCCATTTCTATGTGTATTAAAGACTATATGACCTTGGGGAAGGGAGTGAATTTTTTAAGCAAGATATCAAAACCAAAAACTATAAAGAAACAATTGAATTTAGTCAAAGTAAAACAACAACAACAACGACAAAAATCTCATAAAGGCCACTAAAACAAATTGAAAAAGATAATCCACAAAATGGGCAAAATATGTGAATAGGGCTTCACAGAAAAGGAAACCAGAATAGAAAATAACGTTTTATAAGAATTTTGTTCTCATCTTATTGGGGAAGTGCAAATTAAGACAAGTTAGCATTCTATACCAGTCAGAATCTAAAATAGTAGTTTGCTGGTGAGGGTGAGGAAACTGTGTTGATTGGGAGTATTAATGGTTGACTAACCACTTCAGGCAACAATTTCGTAATACCTAGTTAACTTGAAAGTGCTTCTACCTTCTGATTTAATCATTTTTCTTCTAGTTATATACGGTAGGGGAATAGTCATGTGCATAAACAATTATCAGAATGAGACTTTTTACATTGCTGTTTATATAGAGAAAAACTGGAAGCAACTCAAATGTGCGTGAGAATGGATACATAGCTTAGTCAGTTATACTGTGGAATACTATGCAGCTTTGAAAATGAAAGAGCTAGATCTAGAGTATGGATTAATTTCAAAAACATTGAGGAAGATTATAAAGTGTATAGAGTTTGGAACTATGCAAAATAATACAAGTAGTACATTTCTTCAGACGTGTATGAGAATGATAAACATCAGATTTGAAATAATGATTAGCTCTGAGGAGTGGACAGAAGATGGAATCACAGAGGGATGCTCAGTAGGTTTCAGCTGTATCCTACTAGTTCAGGAAAAAAAACACTGTATCAGATATGGCAGAATGTTAGGGTTGATCAGCTAGGTGGGCAGTCAGAATAATAATACATCCCCCCCCCATTTTTTGAATGATTGAAATGCTACTTTTGGGGAGGCCAGAGAAAACATGGCCATGACATGAAGCAAGGATAACCTATCTGGTAAGAAGTACTCCTAATGAAATATAGACTTTTGAGACATTGAAAGCCAGGCACTGGGAGTGTAAGTCTCCTCGCACCCGGAATGTCACACCACCACATCACCAGTACCGGAGCTAAGGAGTTGATGATGGTAAAGAAGGATTCCACAGCCAGAATGCAAAAATGAAAATACTCAAACTTTGTTTTTGTCCTGTTCAACTGTATTATCTGTGCTTCTTAGTTGAGCAAGATCCAGTCGTAGCATGGGGTTGGCTTTGGTCCTGCAGGTGAGCAAAATAATTAGACAAAATCAGATTAATTAACCTTGAAGACAAAACTTACAGCTGATGCATGGACAAGTCGTGAGCCTGTGTTGACCTATGGATTTTCTAAAATCAGATGGTGCTGTTCTCCTGTTTTCCTGCCAGACTTGTTTGGTTAATGCTAGTCTTCTGAGCTCCCCTGTTAGTGCTGCTTGGGGTGGTATTCTTCTCCAGCTTGTTAGCTGTATACCAAGTCCACGAGAAGGCAACAGAAATCAGAGTCAGTGGCAGTGTTGCAAAGACACAAAGCATTGTGGCTTGCTTCCCCAGAATCTGCAGCTTTGTAGCTGGTGACTAGTGACAGATTTCAGCAACAACATGACCCCATCCCACGTTGTATGTGCATAGGAAGTATTTGATATTCTTTGACATTTCACAACAATCCTCAACCTTAAACCCTTCCCTCTCCCAGCTTCCACTCTTTGAAGATGCGCCCAGAGTACTGGTTGTCCCTTTTCCACTGGGCACAGTAGGACCCATCACTTTACAGGTCTGTTTAGCTCCCATAGTTCGCATTGATTTAGATCTTCTTTAATTTCTCTCAGTAGTGTTATGAAGGTTTCACTGTAAAGTTCTTGACCTTCTTTCATTAAGTTGATTTCTAAGTATTTTATTCTTTTTGGTATTTTGAACGGGATTGCGTATTTTCATTTTTGGATTGTCCATTGCTAGCATATAGAAATACAATCGATTTTTATATATTGATCTTACATTCTTCAGCCTTGCTAAACTCATTTATTCTCATAGTTATATTGTAGATTTCTTGGGTTTTTTTTCCTGCACAGTAATATCGTCTACAAATAGAGATGGTTTTCTTTATTTCTTTCCAATCTGTATATGTTTGCTTTTTTTGTGCTGTGTAGAGCCTGCAGTGACAATAGGAGTGGTCAGAATGAATATCTTGCTTTTAGTTCCTGGTGTGTTGAGGGGAGTGTCTTCAGCCTTCCACATTAAGTGTGGTATTAGCTGGGTTTTGTAGACTTCCTTATCAAGTTAAAAAGTTCCCTTCTGCTTTGTTGAGAGTTTAGTCTTAAGCCTGTTTCTTGTCAAATGCTTTATCTGTGGCCATTAAGACAATCATACGGCTTTTCTTATATATTCCATTAGTATTGTGTATTGCAGTAGTTGATTTTCAGGTTGGAACTGACCTCTTGCATTTGGGGGATGAATTTTGCATGGACTTGGTGTACAGTCCTATATATATGTTGGTAAATTTGGTTTGGGATTTTTGTGTCTGTGCTTATAAGGAAGACTTCTGTAGGGGATGCTTTTGTTTAGTTTTGTTTTCATGAAGTCTTTGGCTTTACTCTTCAGTAGTACTGTCCTTATAGAATGAGTTGGGACGTGATCTTTCCTATTCTTGGACAGTGTTCTTAAAGGATTTTTTTGTTGTTGTTTTTTAAACATTTTATGCAGTTCATAAGTGAAGCCATCTGAGCCTATACTTTTCTTTGTGGGAAGATTTTTAATTACTAAATCTACTTTTTTACTTCTAAATCTGTACAGATTTTTTCTTTCTTCTGGAGTCAGTTGTGATAATTTATATTTTCCTGGAATTTCTCTGTTTCACCTAAGTTGCCTAATTTGTTGGCAGCATTGTTCATAATATCTAATATTTCCTTTGTGGTCCTTTATTTATATTTCTGCCAGGAAGATAGTGATGCCCCCTCTTTCATTTCTGATATTACTTATTTGTGTTCTCTTTCTTCTTTTTTGGTTAGTCTAGTTAAAGGTTTATCAGTTTTGTTGATCTGTTTGAAGAACCAACTTTTGGTTTCATTGATTTTTTTTTTTCTTGCTTGTTCTTGTTTTTGCTGTTGCATTGATTTCTGCTCAGATCTTTAATATTTACTGCCTTGTGCTTGCCTTGGGCTTAATTTTCTCTTCTGTTCTTGTTTCACAAGATGGAAATCTTAGATTATTGATTTTTTTTTTTTACTTTGTTAAATTTTTTTCTGAATAGGTGTTTAAAGCTATAAAATTTCCTCTAAGCTGTATCCCATAAGTTTTTATATGCTTCCCATATTCTTTCAATTCCAAATACTTTGATTTCCCTGTACTTTTTTCTTTGACCCGTTTTTTGAAGTGTGTTGTTTTGATGTCCAGTTTTGGAAAATTTCCAAAATCACTGATTTCTAATTTAATCCCTTGTGGTCTGTGAACAAGATTTTTCGGTCTTTAGCTTTCAACAGTTTGACTCTTATGGCTTAGGTAAAGATCTCTATGTCTTGACTCCTTTCAGATTTATTAAAACTTGTCTTGGGCCCTCAAACATGGTCTGTTGTGGTTAATATTTTGTGTGCACTTTGAAAAAAGGGGTATCCTTTTGTTCCTGGGTGGAGATTTCTGTAAATGTCAGATAACTCTGGTTGATAGCTTTTAAGTTTTCTAGATCATTGCTGATTTTCTGTTTCATTCTGTCAGTTGTTGGTTGTTGGATATTAAAATCTCTAACTGTAAATGTAGAATTGTCTATTTCTTCTTTCATTTATATCCATTTTTGCTTCATATGGAGCACATTCATTCATAGTTATATCTTCCTGAAATATTGCCCTTTTTTTCATTATAAAGTGATCCTTTTAGTCTCCAGTAATATTTCTCGGTTAAAAGTCTGTTTTGTCTAATATGAATATGGTCACTCTCATATTGTTACTGTAGGCATGGTATGTTTTTTTTTCCACCCTTTTACTTATAAGCTCTTTTTTCTTTCAATCTGAAGTGTACGAGATTGTACAGATAATATAGAGTTGCTTTTTTAAAAAATCTGGTCTTGGGCACCTGGGTGTCTCAGTGGGTTAAGCCTCTGCCTTCGGCTCAGGTCATGATCCCAGGGTCTTGGGATAGAGCCCCGCATCAGGCTTTCTGCTCAGCAGGGAGCCTGCTTCCCCCTCTCTCTCTGCCTTCCTCTCTGCCTACTTGTGACCTCTCTCTCTCTCTCTCTCTCTGTCAAATAAATAAATAAATAAATAAAGTCTTAAAAAAAATCTGGTCTGATAACCTCTGCTCTTTGTTGGGAGTGCCTAATTTTTTCATATTTCATGTAATTATTCATTTGGCTGGATTTAGTTTATCAATCTGCTAGTTGTTTTCTGTTCATCTCTTTGTTTTGTTTTTGTTTCTCTTTTCCTATTTTCTCTTATGTTCAACACTTTTTTTTTGCCTGTACCATATAATCTCTATGATCTTTAAAACTTAATGTCTTTGGATTATTTTCTTGATGATTGTTCTAAAGATTATTATATGTATTTTAACTTACCACAATCTACTTAAGTTTAATATGACCTGAATTCCAATCCTCAAATCACCTGTACTCCAGTATATCTCCATTTTTCTTCCCCCTTCCTTTGTGCTATTATAGTCATATGTAATGTATCTAATTTGTTAGGTGGGTATAGTACTATAATTTTTGCTTTATACAGTCTTCTTTCATTTAAAGAACTTTGAGTAGAGAAAAGAAACAATTTTTTTAAAAGATTTTATTTATCTCTTTGTGAGAGAGAGAGCGCATGTACAAGCAGGCAGAGTGGCAGGCAGAGGGAGAGAGAGAAGCAGGCTCCCTACTGAGCAAGGAGCGCAATGTGGGACTTGATCCCAGGACTCTGGGATCATGACCTGAGCCAAAGGCAGCAGCTTAACCCACTGAGCCACTCAGGCTCAAAAAGAAATAATTTTTAACCATTCTTTTATATTTACGTGCATACTTACTATTTTCAGTGCTCTTCCTTTCTTTTCCTGGTTTTTGCATTTCTGTCTGGAGTCTTCTTCCTTTCAACCTGTAAGACTTTCTGTAGTATTTTTTTCAGGCAGTTCTGACAGCAGTGGATTTTCTTAGTATCATTTATTTGGGAATATCTTTATTTTGCTTTATTTTTGGAAGATAATTTAGCTGGATTTAGAATTCTTGGTTTCCTTATAGTGTTTTGAATGTGTCATTCCCCTGTTCTCTGCCTACCATTGTTACTGATGAAAAGCTAACCATTAATTGTATTATTATTCCCTTACACATGTTAACTTGTTTTTTTGTCTTTAGCTTCCACTGATATATCTCTAAAGAGCTCCTTAATTGATATTAATTGGGCTTTGTTGAGCTTGAATCTGTAAATAATTGCTTTTCATCATATTTGGAATGTTTTCAGCCATTATTTTAAAAATATTTTTGTGCACCATCCCTCTCTGTGTCTCTTTTTCTTTCATCTTTTTTCCTCTTTCTTCTTCAGTTTGGATAAAGTCTGTTTGATCTCTCATTCTTCTCCCATCTCAAATTTGTTAGTGAATTTTTCATTTCAGTTGTGTTTTTCAACTCTAGAATATTTGTTTTATTTGATAGTCTGTTTCTTTGTTTTTTGCTATTTGAGTCATTTTCAGCATGTTTTCTTTCAGTTCTTTAAACATGGTTTTTCTTCCAACTTTTTAAATGTATTTTAGTCAACTTTAAGTATTTCTCTGCTAAATCCAAATTATTGGTACACTGAGAGACCATTTGCGTTGGCAGTTTTTACCTGAGTGTGACTCATACTCTCCTGGTGTTTTACATTTGTTTCAGGGTTTTAATTTTTTTCTGGGAATTTTTGTTGTTTTGGTTTTGGGGCGGGTGTGTGTGTGTGTTTGTGTGTGTGTTTTAAGCCAGTTGCCTGGATGTAATCTGAGCAATCTTGTCAACCGCACATTGTGTGGCCACTAATTCCTCGGCTCAGCTATCTCCATCCCAATTCTTATCTTTATTTTTTGGCCAGACTTTCTAGGGGTCAGTCCTCTGTCTGCATAGTTTATCTGTGAGCCAAGTTTTGGTCGACACCTCGAGCCCATAAGGCTTCCACCCTCTGCATCATATTTATGTTTGGTTTGGGTGTTACATTCTTAGTTCAGACAGCTTTCAGGGCTGCCTTAGGTTTGAGTTTGTGTGAGTTCTCTCAAGTGTCTACTGTATGCGAGCATGTGGAGCAATCTCATTTCCAGAATCTCACTTTAAATTTCTAGCAGTTCCTCCACTCTGTCACTATAGCCAGGATCCCAGCCTCTGGCGAGGAGAGCTGCAGCCTTTTCCTGGCATGGGTTTTCTGCTCTTTGCGTCAAGTCAGCCCCCTTGATAGCCACACTGAAGCCTTTCAAGGCCAGCCCCACAGTGGCAGAACTACCATGCTGTCTGAGCTGTGGCAGAAGCAGCCCCAGGCAGCAAGGCCACTGACTTCCTCTCTTTTGACCCAGAGTTCAGCAGTTTTTCATGGGTATATGCTCCTCAGTCAAAGTTGTTTGCTTTTGTTGGATTTCCAGAGGCCCGAAATGGTGGATTTTGACAACTTTCAAGTTTTATAGTTGTTCTTTCTGTGGAAAGGATTTGTCAATCTTTTCTTTCCTCCAGAGCAGGAAGTCCCATTCTTCCAGGTCTAATTTGATCCATTAAGATCAGTGGATGTGATCAGCTGACTCCTCTTTAAAATACTTGGCTCCTGGGAACCACTTTGTTGGTTCTCTTCCAACACCGCTCCTTTATTCTTTCTTGGTAATCTCTGCTGGAGTCTCTTGTTCTGTCTTCTAAATGTGAGTGTCTCAGGGCCCACTCCTCAAACTCCTTCCCTTTTTTCATTATCCATCTTTACTTTATCTTTACTCCCTTCTCGATCGGATTTAATGACTTTCAATGCCTACAGATTCCAAATTTCTTTCTTGAGTGTGCATTCCAAATATCTAAATCAAGTGGCCTGTTTCTTATTTCCTCTGAATGTCTTTAAGTGAACTTTTCTGTCTTCTCACATTCCAGTAAATGTCAGCTCCACCTTTTCGTTTACTCAGGCCAGGTATCTTGGTTAGCCTTCCCTCTTCACATTCTTTCACATCTTGCATTCAGCCCATCAGGAAGTCTTACTAGCACTTCTTTAAAATAGACTCCAGATGCAGCAACTACTCACCAGCTGTACCATATCACCACTCTAGTCCATGGGATACCTTCTCTCACTCGGGTTATCACAGTAGTCTACCAGTCATTCTTCCTGATTCCACAGAGTTGCTGGAGTTGCATGATTCTGAAATGTAAAATAGATAGCATTCTTCCACCCAAAACCTTTCCATGGCTCCCATCTTGCTGAGAGCAAACCCCAGACAGAGAATTGCTATGAGACACCCTCCAGTCCCAACTCGAGCCTTCTTGACCTCGTCTTCATTCGTCCCTTGTTAACTTGGCCAATAGCCTTGCTGTTCGTCACTCGTACTGCCGTGACTCCCCTCCTCCTGAGCAACCTCTCTGCCATCACCCTGTCCTCTTCCTGTGGTTTTCTCTTCTTAGCACTTATATATGTGTAGTATATTCCATATCTACTTATGTAGTTTGACTTTTTCACTTGAATGTAAATAATAAAAATACTGGTTTTTGTTTCCTCCTGTATCCTCAGCAAAAGAAACAGCGTGATGGAGGGTCTCCATATGTGTTGGTGGCCTGGATGGGATTGACAGATAGTGGAACTGGATTTTAGAATCCATCTGGTTCAGGGGCCTCCAGCCAGAGGCCCCTGTCAGGGTCTTGAGATCAGAATCTCTAATTTCGCAGATCTCAAAGCTCATTTGTCCCGACGTAGAATTTGCAAATATTGACTACTACTTCCATGATAGTTTGTAGCTTGTGTAAAAATTACACTTGGCAGTGTTGCTTCCTTCTACCTTAAAAAGTGTTACCTAGACGGGCTTTGGAGGAAATATGAAGGGGTACTTTCTCACAAAAAGTACTCGATACCCCGGTCTGGGTCATGCTGTCTCTAGCTTTCAAGCCAATGGAAGAAAACAAAGTTCCCATTACCTTCCCACACTGACCCTGAATTCCTCACTGGCATTATGACAGATGCTGCTGGGAGCCTGCACCATGGAGTTGGAGCACGACTTCCATTAACAGCACCTGGGATCTCTGTGCAGGAGCTGAGATTTGGGGTTTGGGCCAAAGCAATTATATTCTGCTTCCTAAACGCTTTATTTGTTTTTCATTGGTCTGAGTATGTGTGTGCAAGAGAATTCGTGTGTAGTTTTAATAGTCTTTCATGGGCTATAGAACAGTTTTGCTGCATTTCATCCCATAGTGGGTTTTATTCCTCTGGTTAGCAGAGGACTTGGGAGGTTTCAACAAAAGGCACCCTCTTGATGAATCCACTTGTAATTTAGGAGAAAGCGTTTCATCAAACTGCATCGGTGAACTCTGTCACGGATGTTACTTTTACTGTGTGCCTGGCATATTCCGAATGTATTTAACTTAATTTTGGCATGTCTTGACATTTCAGTTTGGCTTTTTGGGTAGAACATTTAAGGTGTAAAAGTGCACACTTTGGCAAGGTTTTTATAATTTAAAATATGTGGAGGCTTGCCTTTGTAGTTTCTAACTTTGCTCTTTTGCTATGAAAATAGGACCAGACTCCCAACCTCAGAAATCTTGGTTTATCTATTTTCAGTTCCTGAACAGTTTCGTCTTTGTCTCTATTCATTTAATAAAGCCAGACAGTAAAGCATAGCAGCAAACATTCTGATTCAGAACAGGAATTTCTTTATTATTTCTTCAAGCTCCCTCTTTAGCATTTTTGGTTTGTGTTGTCAGTGAAAACAACAAATGCTTTATTCTGTTTTGAAGAATAATACAGTTGTTATGAATATGTCTTCATAGTTTTTCAGTTGTAGCAGCTGTGCAGGAGAAGTTCAGATTCACCCTTGTTTATACAATACACACATATAGATTTGATTCAATTTGTGATTTGTCAAGTATGCAAGAAGCAAGTGGTTTTATTTTGTACCAGATACTATCCTACTCTTATTCAGAACAAAAACAACAGAAATGTAACATTGGTAAGATTTACAAATGGCTTAATCTTTAAAAAAAATTTCACCCATTTTTACCTGTGTAAGTCACATAAGAAAAAATGGATAGATATGGGGAGTGTTTCCACTTCCAGTAAAAGGAATCCCTTTACTCTTTATGCAGGTAGAATTCTGAATCTCACGTTGAGGAAGAGGATGGTATATATGGTCTCCACACACCTTCATGTATATACATGCACACACACACAGAGGCATTACAGTGCTTAAGGATCTGGTGTTCTTATGGAAGGGTTTGGGAAATATGGATAGTGATGATACTCTTCCATGGACTTTTCATGGGGCGGGTGGAAATCCACATTTGCTAGTAACCTAAGTCATGCATTTCTCCTTTGTTTTTGCTCAGAAAATTAACTTACCACTTAACCCTTTGGAAACCTGGCCACTGAAAATTCCTATACCTTAATTCTACCAGCCTGTCTCAAGAATAAATTGATGAAGACCTAACACAGGATTCTATGAGTCATTGTTGAAAGAATTCAGAGCTGAGTGAATTCAGCATCCTTGTTGAAAGAATTCAGTGGGCCTGCAGGTCCCCATCTTCCTGTGAGCAGGGCTCTGAGAACCTGCTAGAAGCCCTTGAGTAGGCACCTTCTCCAGGGGTGCCATCACAGAGCCCGCAGCCTGCAGATTTCACCTCACCTCTCCCCCTGTGTGCCCGCGAGTGTCTGGGACCCTTTCTTCGAGTCACTTCCTTGAGTTTATTCCTTCACTAAATCCCCGCGTGCCACGTAAGACTGTTTTGAACCCTTTTTGGTGTTCATTGTTGAGTTGCCCTCCACAAAATAATGCATGTACCCCTCCAGCAGGTCAGAAAGTAGCTTCTTCACACCCTCGTGCGCCTGACAGACAGGCGACATCTTACTTTGGTGAGGTTAAACGTTGTCCTAGGCTTATTGCCGATTGTGTTTCCTTACCCGAGTTGCTTGCTCACTTTTCTGCTCCTGCTCTGTCACAGTGCTGACCTTACGGATTGGAAAGGGCTTTTTCTGCAATAAGATTAATAGCCTCTTCATCCATGCTTCTCATAGCTTGTCAGTTTTATTTGATGATGGTTCTTTTTATATCTGTCAGTCCATCTAGTCACGTGTTCTCAGAGCTTCAGACCCACCCCTGCCGGCCTTGGGACTGGGCTGGGCAGGGCTCCCGCACTCTAGGGCTCTGCGTGTGAGGACCGTGTGGGTCTCTGAAAGCCCAGCAGCAGTTTCAGATGTTACCTGCCACAAGCAGCTCTTCACTCCCTGATGCATCCCAGACTGAGGGCCGCCTAGCTCTTTCCTCTAAAGCTTGTTCAGTGAGGTGTGACTCCCCCACAGTAGAGGCGTAGACGTGCAGCCGGGTGCATGTGAACACACGTGTACACCTGTGCCACTGCCGTCCTGCTAGAGACAGGACACGTCCACTCAGCGTCCTTGTGCCCCAGGCCCCTCCTCCCACCCTCGATTAGCACCCCCCCCCGGGGCCCCCGCCCCCGCCCCCGCCGGCCACGGATCCACAGGTAGGTTTTGCTTCTTCCAGGAATCATGGAGGGCAGATCCCATTGTGTCTCGTGTCCTTTGCAGCATGATCATTTTGGGGTTCCGACACGTTGTTGCACGAATCAGTAGTAGGGCTGTTTTATCGGGAGTGGCAGTCCGTGGTGTGACCAGACTTGATTTTGTGAATCCGCGTTCCTGTTGATGGGTACGGGGCTGATGCACTTTGCGGCTGTGATGAGAAAGCTGCTGTGCACATTCTTGTGTAAGCTTTTGTGGACCTGTGTTCTGGCTCTCTTGGGTGAATATCCAGGAAGAGAATTGCTGAGGTGAGAACCACCAGTTTTCCAGAGTGGTCGTGACGTGTTCCACACTCACCGGCAGAGTAGGGCCGTCCCCGGTGTTCTGCCTCCTCATCACCATTTACTCTCATTTTAATTTTGGCCGTTAGAGCCCGTCTTGGATGTAGATGACATAAGCCTTCCAACTTCGTGCATGTCTTTCAAAATTGCTCTGGCTTTTCTAGGTGTAACATTTTAGGGTCGGCTTTTCGATTTCTATTGAAAAAAAAACTTTAGGGATGGTTTTTATTGGGATTGTGTTGCATCTGTATCAATTCTGAAAAAATTGACAACTAAATAATATTGAGTCTGCCAAAGTATGAACATGAAATGTCTCTTAGTTTATAGGTATTTAATTTCTCTCAGCCATGTTTTGTCATTTTCAGTATAGATGTTTTAGGCATTTTTAACTATATTCCTAATACTTTGCTTTTTGATTTTAATAAAAATGGAGATTTAAAATTTCTTCATTTTCTAAACATTTACTACTATTATATAAAAATTGATCCGATTTTTTACAACTTTTTTGATATTCACTTGATTTTTAAAAATTTCAATCCTGTGACTTTATTTTTGAGTTTTTAAAATCAAGAATAAACATTGACTTTTCCTCACCATTTTTAATTATGAAAAATTGTAAACATCGAAATTGAAAGAATTTTATAGTGAACATTCATATGCCCAGTCCATATTCTTCAAGAACATTCTGTTTTTCAGCCCAATCTCCATCCATCATCTCTTTTGTTGACATACTTTAAAATAAACACTGACTTCAGGGCACTTCCCCATTAAAAACTTCATTAGCATGCATTTCATTAACTAGAATCCATATTGTTCATAGGTTTTTTCTTTTGGTATAAAATTTTCTAACAAGGTGATGCAGGTCTTAGATACAATACCAGTTGCTGAGCTTAACAAAGGCACATATATACTTGTGCACTGCAGAAGTGTTTATCCAGCTAGAAAGCTGTCACCCCAGGAAGTTCACTGATGCCCTCTCCTAGTCCGTTCCCTACCAACCTTTGATTTTGCTTTCATTTTTTTGTGTAACGTGGTGTAGGGTTTTGGGGGGCTTGTTCAAGAATTTCCATTTAAATGGAATTATGCAATGAGTATTCTCTTGAGTAAGATTTTCTCATTGGGCATGTTTCTGAGGCTCAGCCATGTTCTTGCATGTGTCACTAGCTAATTGGTTTCTGTTGTTAGGTGGTGGTGTCTGTACTTACCACACTGTGTCCAGTTACTTGTTGGAACTTTGGGCTGTCTCTGGTTTGGGGCCATTAGAACAGAGCTGCTATAAATAGCTTTGTACAAATCTTTTTGTAGACATATGTTTTCATTCCTTTTGAGTAAGTAATTAGGATTGGAATGACTGGATCATAGGGTAGGTATTTGTTTAGTTTTATAAAATGCTGTCAGACCTTTTACCAAAATGGCTGTACCTTTTGAAAATCCTCCCGACAATGGGTGAATATCTCAGTTGCTTATCATTGATGTTAGCCATTTTAATGGATGTGTAGTAGTATCCTGTATTTTTTTAAATTTGTATTTTCCTCAGGAACAATTATATTCATCACTTTTCAATGTGTTTATTGGCCATTCATGTATCTTCTTTTGGGAATGTGTGCCCAGATCTTTTTCCCACTTCTTAATTCTATTTTGTCATTATTGAATGCTAGGAATTCTTTCTTAGACATCAGGACTAGTCCTTGAAGGTATCTTTAGTGGGTAGTATATCCCAGTATGTGGATTGTTTTATGCATTTTGTCAATATTATGTCTTAATGAAGTCTGGTTTGTCAGTTTTCTTTCTTCCATGTTAGTGCTTTTCTGTCACCCACAGAAGCTTTGCCTTCCCCCAAGTTGGAAAGTTGACATCCTATAGCTTTTATAATTAAGCCTATAATACATCTTGAATCAATTTCTGTGTATAAAGGTCGTGCTAATGATTGTGATTCACTTTTTTTTTTTTTTTAAACCTATGGATAGCCAATGTCCCAGCACTGGTTACTAAAAGGACTCAACCAAATAGGTTGCTTTGGAAGCCTTTCTCACCATAAGTAAATGAACGAATCCTATGGCTGTGACCTGTCAGTGAGAGTCTCCTTCAGGCTCCCGTGCCATCCCCTGTTTCATTGATTTCTCTGTAGACCCTGGGTCTGGGACCATACTCTTTGAAATCTTTTGCTTTATGATGGTGGGTCTTGAAGTGATGCCTTTTTTTTTTTTCCTTCAAGATTTCCTAGGGTTTCTTTTCAGGTTTGTTGCCTTTCCGTGTGAGTGTTAAAATCTTTTTGGCAGTTTACACACACAAGTTTGCTAGAATCATTATTGGGATTGTCTGAATCTGTAGATGCATTTGAAAAAATTAGTTGTTTAACAGTATTCTTTTAATTCATGAACATTTTTTCTTTTAGTTTTATTGAGATAGAATTGACATACAGCAGTGTGTAAGTTTAAAGTGCACAGCCATAATGTCCTTACATACGTCGCAAACCTATTACCACAGTAAGTTAACAGCCGTCATCTCATGTAGATGCAAAAAAGGAGAAAAAAATTCTTTTCCTGTGGTGAGAACTTTTAGGATCTACTCTCTTCACAACTTTCAAATATACCATACAGCAGTGCTGGCTATAGTCATGTTGTACATTAATGCATCAGTACTGCTTTATCTTACACCTTTCGGCCACCTTCATCCGGCTCCTGCCCCTCCCTCACCCCCTGCTTTGAACATCATTTAAGGATGTCTGTGTGGAGGACAGCAGTAGTTTCTCCTGCCAGGAGTTGGGACAAGCACACTCACTGACCGTCCTAAAAAAATTCAGCTTCCTAAGCTCACTGTCCTTTCCTGTACCATAATCCATTGTATGGCCCTCGTGTGTCCTCATGAGGGAACCGGGGCTCCAGGAACCGTGGAATAAGATGCTAGTACTCTGGCCCAGTGGCTGTGAGTAGCCACAGTCCTGTTATCTATGACCCCGAGTCCCTTGCCTTCTGCCACATCCGTGAAACTAGCAGGCTCACTGGTTAGCTTGCAAATAGGGTAAAATCACAGACCGGTCACGGTTGATAGCAGCGGAGAAGGCTGTGGTTTTCTCAGAGGGGAGAAGGAAAGCCTCGTGGGTCAACTGAGGAGATTGGAGGAAGATCCAGGAAGATCAGTAGCTTGACCCGTTGACCACATCCTCAGCCTGGAAGCAAATGGTCACCTCCTTTATTGTGTGATAGTGACAGGGAGGTGCAAGCTGCTTGCGGACTGACGCCTGACTGTGTGGTCGTGTCTGAACACAGCTGCCAAACGCTGCTCTGGTTATGTGTGGTTCCTCCTCCCTGGGCAGGAGGACGTGCTCATTGGTTTGGTGGACAGATGGTTCTGGCCCTTCTCAAACAGCTAAAGGTGGGAAAGTCACAACCACAATGGGCAGAAAGCAGGCAGATTGTTACGACTTTGGCTGGCTCTCTTGGGAGATGGGGGGTTGGGACTTGTGAAAGCAGAAAGAGCCGGGCAGCCTTGCTGCCCCGTTTCTCCAACACTGTGTCATGCCAACCTCAGGTCCACTGGGACATGACAATAAAAGGCTGAGTTGGGTTTTTTTTTTCCAGTGGGTCCTGGCTGCCAGGAGGGAGGTTTTGTCCCTCGCAGAGAGATTTCCCAGAGACAGACAAATACCAGTGAGAAAACACTGATGAGGCTGTGACTAGTGTTTGTCGGGCTTTTGCTGCCCCAGATTGGATTTCCAGCACTGATGAAGGTGACGCACTAGAAAATGAGAAACCCTCAGAGTTTGAGATAAATTGTTGCTGTTAGCCCTACTGCCTGGAAAATTCCCCCCTGGCCTTTCTGCTAAAACCATGTGCGATGTCAGGACAGGGGAGCATTGAATACCCATAGTTTAGTCACACGCCGTGAAGTTGCTGCTGAGCACGTCAGGCCTGAATCAACCAAAATGTGCAAACTCTGTGGCCCCAGCCGGATGAGACTGCTGAAATCGTGAGGTCGGTAACGGCCTTGCCACCTGCTAAGGGCTTCGTTACAGTGGACTGAAAACACTGGAAGTGTGGTTGAGCCAGGAGCGGCCACCGTGCCACTTGCAGGGAAGATGAATGTGCTTATTCACTGGTGCAGCACCTGACCCTCCCTCCACCTCTACTTTGAGCCCAGCTGCTTTAGGGGAAAATGTTTAGGGGTCGGCTGAGCCCTCCCTGTCCCCAAAGAGGGACTGCAGGTCATACACAGCCATCCTGGCATGCGAGGGAACTTTGGACAGGGGAGGAGCTCAGACAGTTGTGACTCCTTTGGGTAAAGCCACCCAGGTCACCATGCTGCCCGTCCTGCAGGTGTAAGCGGTGTCTGCGTCAGCTGATGCGCTCTGGCCCATCGCGTCCGTTCAGTGCAGTGTTGCTCTGTATGTGAGTGTGTGGTAGGAGCTGATGTGTTCTTATGTGCTTTGGACGTCCCTGTCCTATTTCAGGGAGGACTCTCCCGATCAGAGCTGTGTGTATAGTATGCCTTTGGCGGTGTGTAAGTTCCTGCACAGTTTGCCAGTCATCGGTGGGTTAGGGTTTAGACACAGTGCCCCTGCCCTCTGAAATCTCAGCTTTCACTCTCTAGGTTGTGTCCTGTTGGTAGGCATGTCAGAAGCCTTGGTCTCCAAAGCCCTGTCTGCATCACCAGCAGGAGTGGCTGACTCACCCCCAACAAAATTGAGAGGTCTTCTTGCTATGGAGAGGTCTTCAGGACTCTGTGGGCAGACTCGTGGTCTGGAACCCCGTATGTACTTGACAATAATTTTTCTCTCCTTAGCTCCCACATGAAAAAGGAAGTCCAGCACTTTGTTGGGCTTTGGCTGTTGGAGACAGTGTGTGCCTCACTTGGGCATTACTCCCCTTGGCCCTTTATGTAGGCCAACTTGCAAATCAGCATCCTTGGAGGCCAAGTCTAGCAGGTTGTGTTGGAAGCTGTCCAGACGTCCGCAGCTGTCTTGGCTGCAGGCACACCCCTTTTGAAAAGCAGTTAGCTATTATTAGCTTGTTCTTACCTTGCTACCATGCTCTTGTCGAAA
This sequence comes from Mellivora capensis, assembly GCA_004024625.1. Lineage (NCBI taxonomy): Eukaryota > Metazoa > Chordata > Mammalia > Carnivora > Mustelidae > Mellivora > Mellivora capensis. Next base: position 44,210 of record PISX010006042.1, on the reverse strand, counting down.
TTGAATGCCTGTCCCATGGAGGAGGTCTTGTGACTCCTAGGCCCAGTGCTCTCATTTGGAGGTGGTGAATTTGGAGTCACTGACTAACCCAAGGGGAGGGGCCCAGCAGGCCTCGATTGTTAAGTGGAAATGCCACGTTGAACTAGATGCCTGGTCCTGGTGGCATGTTAGCTTTATGTGAAAAGTGGGAGGAATCTGTATCCCCCACTCCTGCACTCTAAACTGAGCCTCTGGCCCAGTGGGACCCTTGATTCACAGAGTCCCCTGAGATGCCAGGCCTGGTTCCCTAATGGTTCAGCTGAGCTGAAAGCCAGTGGCCAGGTCCCGCTGCTGCACTTCACTCCTCACCAGTGCTCTTGAGGCAGGAAGGGGTTGCTCTGCTCGTCAGGTGCGCCTCAGGGAAGTGCTCCACGCTCGGCTTAGTGCTCCCCTCGTCGAGCCCTGTGAGATTTGCATGGACTCCTGGGCCATGGCCTGGCCTTCAGTCTGCCCCTTGGAAAACTCTGGACCATTTTGAGTCCCTCGTGTAGACGGCCCTGGTAAGTGCGTGCTCTCTGAGACCAGCTGGAATCAGCTGCTGGTTGAGCCCGCACCGTCCAGGCTGTCCTTGTACCAGACGTGACAACACATCTGCCATCACAGACTGAACTCCTTGTAAAGACTTTCCTGTTTCTCGTGCACACGTGACCACTGCATGTCCAGGGTCTGATTCCTGCTCAGAGTTGACCCACTTTCCCTGAAAGAGGGGAGCCACATCATGTGGGCCCTTGTCCCACCTGCCCCTCAGCAGACTGACTACAGGAGGCCTTTGGGCCCTACTCACAGCTGACGGGTACCTCCCCACTGTTCACACTTTCAGGCTGAGGTCTTGCTGTTCTAGTCTGACCACCTCATGCTGGCCATACCATAGTGACCTCTGAAACTAACCAGTGCCGTGTTTCCAAGCTTTCCAGACCACATGCGGCCTGGCCATGATGCACCTTTGTATCAGATGCCACTTAGTAATAGACTTCCAGTTAAGGTGTTCAGTGGGCCTTTCGTGCTCCCTGCTATCCCCGATGGCATATGGCATCATGGAGCACTGGCATGGCCTCCTCAGAAACCCATGCAAAGAGGTTTCCAACCCTGCCTCCTTCATCTCCTCCCCTCCTCCTCTGCACAGAGCAAAGCAGTTGGCTCACTGAATGCAGCTTTCCCCAGAAAGGGGTCATTTCCTCATAGCTGCTTCCTGGGTTAGGATTAGGACAAAAGTTGAGACATTTTCTATACACCCATTTTGAAAATTCTGGATTCCATCCCGATCATTCCTGGGTATCTCTTTTCCCATAACAGCAACCACAGACTGCCCAGGGTGACAGCTCAGCTAGTGGGGACTTAGGGAATTTGAATTTAATCTTTCTCTAGTTACCTGAAATGTTTTGCTGGACTGATAGGGGGAGCCTAGGTTATTAGGATAATGACCACTTAGTTTAGTCATCTGCCCACTGAGTTCCCAGCAGGGCCCACATTGGCCAATGCGAAAGACATGATGGCTCTTTGTAAGCTGCATAAAAATGCCCTCACTTCTCCAGCACCCGGCCCTTCCTTACAGAGGACTGGGGGCAGGTAAGGTGTAATTGGCAAGCAGGTGCTGTAATGGGAACATGTGGTATTGGAAGGAAGGCACCAGTGCTGACACTTGGGGAAAGAGCATTTTACATCTCTGGAAGCACCGGAAATGGAAGGACATTAAAGACTCTTGTGCCCCAGAACCACCCTTAGAGTCGTCCTCAGTAATGGAAAAGCTTTGGTGTGGTTCTCCCAAATTTTTGCAGGGGACTTAAATGTAACTTTTGGATCTGCCTTCCCTGGCCAGAACATTCTGATGATGAACTGGTGCGTTCTTCATCACCACAGTGAGAAGTCTGTCAGAAGCCGCTGAGACAGCTAGTGACCCCTTCAGCGTCAGCCCACCTCCGTTCTTTCAGCCATCACCATTGTTGCTGGAGGGCAGATGACTGCCATCTGGTGGACTAGACAAACTGGACAAGTTGGATGGACTGTTCTCAGGCAGTCCCTCCAAAAACAAGGACAGGACAGTTACTTGGACTTAGCCAGCTGGAAAGCTGAGTTGGAGGCACTTTCCATCTGTGCCCCCATGATAGAAGGGCCATCTGGGGGAACCCCACTCACTGTAAACCACACTTGCCAGAACCAGCATATATACCACTGAGGACTGTGTTTGTATGAAATCCAGAAACTAGCATGTTTCTCTCCCACAAACATGGTGACCGGCACTCCGAGGGTGGTCACTGAAGACCTTGAAGTGTCTAAGGAAAAACAGCCAGTAGGTCGTAGAGCCCTCATAAGACAGGGGAGATCTCCAGGCTACTCTTGATTACTCAGAGCAGTTGCTGGAGGGATAATCTACTTATTGTGCATACAGCCTGCGGACAGTTAGCCCGACTACGAGAGCCATGGAACTGAGAGCCATGGAACGGGCAGGAGGAGATTTGTTCCTGCCTTTCTCTTAAGTGAGCAGTAAAAAATGCCTTGGCTAGAAAGATACTCAGCCTCAACTCACCGCTCAGGGGTGTATGGATGCTGGAGTTGCTCTGGGTTTCCTCCTTGTGGGCCAAGAGAGAGCCCGTGCAATTACTAATGCATCCTGTTGTACCTGTATTAATGCCCCAGAGCAAGAGGAAAATCAATTCAGAAACTTAAGGGGAAAGCCATCTGGCTTTCTGAGATAGATCCTGATAGGTTATGGGATTTGTTCAGCCAGCTGGGTCCAGGACACTGGAGGCATGGTTAAAGACAGGACTGTAGGGTAGCTCATTCTGATGCCTGGAGTCCTGCAGATAGTAGCTTTAATTAAATGTTGTATGAGACAAAGTGAATGGTCCCAGCCTCTAATGGTCAGATTGCTCACAGCAGCTGATGGAGTGGTATACTCAGGAAGATTTGCCAGAAGCCAACACAGTGTAAATACAAGGGGTGGATACTGTTGGGGGACAGTCCTCAAGGGATCTCCATATGCATATTCCTCTGCACTTCTGTATGTCTTGGGAACAGAGACTGCATTTGTCCTGGACTCTGTTCAGTAATATTGGTATAGCCACCAGTCTTGGAGACAAAGATAGCGTCTCCCTTCAGACCTTAGGGAAGATTTCCTTACAGCTCTGGATGATCGAGCTCGGCCAGGCCTCCTAACTGGTTGCTGAAAGATTGTGGTTTCCCAAGCTGAGACTTTCTCTCCTGTCCTGCCTGCCCACTGATGAGCAGTTGTGACCTGGCCCTCTTTCTTTTGCCCTCTAGGAATTTGGGCTCAGGTAACTGGTACAAGCAAAGACTGACCCCTGACAATTGCTGTCGCTCTCAGTGAGATAGTCTTTCTCTCATAAGTCTTGTCTTATACCAGCATTCATGAAAATGGCAAAAGCTAGCTTGGTAGGTTACAAATAGGTAAAATTTCAGGTAAAAACTCTTCTTAGTTGTCGGAGGTCTGTTGCAAAAAGAATTCTTCCAGCTCTCGTTTCTCTGAAAATATCTTTATTTTATGGCTACCTTTCTCTAGACAGCTTTTATGAGATTGATTCACATACCAGACAGTCGACCGTTGAAATTATACAGTTCCGTGTCCGTTGGTTTGTACAGTGCTCCCTCCACCGCCACAGTCAACTTTAGAGCATTTTCATCACTTCAGAAAGAAACCTATATCCACTGGCTATCACCTGCTTCTATCCCCAGCTCCATGGCCTTCTCTCCCCACCGTTGCCCCCCACTCCAGCCCTAAGCAACCACTAATTTGTTTTCTGTCTCTATAAAATCACCTGTTCTGGACACTTCTTAGAAATGAAATAATGTAATTTTATGGTCTTTTGTGACAGGCTTCTTTTATTATAGCATAATGTTTTCAAGGTTCATCCATATTGTAGTATATGATAAGGACTTTATTTACTTTACAGCTGAGTAATATTTCCTCGTGTAGGCATATATAAACTGTTTGGTTTATCCAGTCATAAGTTAATGGACTTTTGGGTTATTTGTACCTTTTTACTCTTAAAAATAATGCTGCTATAAACTTTTATATACAAGTTTTGCTGGGGACAGAAGTTTTCTTTCTCTTGGGTAGATACCTAAAAATGAAATTGCTGGGCCATGTGGTAACTGTATATTTAACTTTTGGGGGAGCTGACAGATTGTTCTTACAAAATGGCTGTGCCGTTTCACACCCCCCACAAACAGCATATTAGATTTATTTCCTCCACATACTTGCCAGCGCTTACCTTTTTTACATAGTCATCCTAGTGGGTATGAAGTGGTATCTCCTGGTGGTTATGATACCCATTTCCCTAGTGGCTCACAATGTTGCGCATCTTTTCATGTGCTTATTGGCCATTTATATATCTTCTTTGGAGAAATCTCTATTCAGATCCTTTGTCATTGTTAAGCTGGATTATCTTTTTGGTATTGAGCTATAAAACCTTTCATATTCTCAATAAAAGTCTCTTACTAGATATAATTTGCAAAAATGTTCTCCCATTCTGTGCATTGTCTCTTCGCCCTCTTGGTGGGGTCCTCTGAAGCACAGAAGTGTTTCATTATTGACGTTCAATTTATTCTTTTCTTGCTTTCTCTTTTGGTGTCATATCTGAAAAACCATTGACTAATCCGGGGGGCACAATGATTTGCACATATGTATTCTAACAGTTTAATAATTTTAACTCTTACATGTAGATCTTGGATCCATTTGAGGTAAATTTTTATGTGGTGTGAGGTAAGAGTCCCAACTTGATCCTTTTGCTGTGGAAATCTAGTTGTCCCAGCATTATTTGTCCAAGACTGTTCTTTTCCGTCATTGAAAGATCTTGGCACACTCATAGAAAACCGTTTGACCGTTATACAAAATCGTTATACAAGGGTTTATTTCTGGGCTCTCTTTTCTGTTGCATTGGTCTCTATGTCTATCTGTATGCTGGTTTCACACACTTTTTGATTACTGTAGTTTTGTATTAAGTTTTGACATCCAGAAGTGTGAGTCTAACTTTGTTGTCCTTTTTCAGGATTGTTGTTCTTTTGAAGAGCTATTCTGAGTCCCTTGCAATTCCATGTGGAGTTTAGGATTAGCATGCCACTTTCTGCAAAGAAGTCAGCTGGAATTTTAGTAGAAATTGCATTGAATCTTTAGGTCAGTTTGGGAAATATAATAATAGTAATATTGTTATTTATCCTGATCCATGAACATGCAGTTCTTTTCCATTCAATTATTTCTTTGTTTTAACAATGTTTTATAAATCGAATGTTTCTATGTAACAGACTTGTATCTTTTTTGTTAAATTTATTTCTAAGTATTTTTTCTTTTTTGATTCTATTATAAATGGACCTGTTTTCTTAACTTCATATTTGGTTTGGTCATTGCTACTGTATACAGTGGATTCAGTACACTGTGTACAATTTATTTTTGCATATTGATTTTTGTATTGTGATCTAGCTGAACTTGTTAGTTCTAATAGTTTTTATTGGACTCCTTAATGTTATTCTATATAGATCACATCACTTGCAAGTAGAGATAACTTCTTCCTTTTCAGTCTGGATGCTTTTTTATTTCTTTACTGATTACATGGGTCAAACTCTAGTACAGTGTCATGTAGAAGTGGCAAGAGCAGACATCCCTGTCTAGTTTCTGATCTTGGTGGGGAAAGCATTCAGTCTTCCACAATCATGTGTGATGTTAGCTACGTGGTTTTTGTTGATGCCTTTATCAGGATGCGGAGGCTCCTGCTATTTCTAGTTTCTTGAGTGTCATGAAGATGTATAAAATTTTCTCAGGTGCTTTTTCCCGCATCTATTAAAATGAGATTAAGAAAAAAAAGAAATGTGATTTTTTTTCCTCTTTATTCTATTAATGTATAGTAAATTACGTTAATTAATTGAATTTCAGATGTTAAGTCAACCTTACATTTCTGGGATAAATCCTTCTTGACCATGATCTTTTTTTTACATATTGCTGGATTAAACTGTTTTACATATTGCCTGATTAAACTGTATTTTGCTGAGAATTTTTGCATCTAAATGTATAAAAGATACTGATCTCTAACTTATTATGTCTTGGATTTGTTATCAAGGTAATACGGGCCTCATAGAAAGAGTTGTGAAGTGTTCTATCTTCTAATTATTGGAAAAGTTGGTCTTCATCTTTCCTTTAAAAATTTGGTAGAATTCACCAGAGAAGCATTCCAGTCCTGTGCTTTTTTCTTTGTGGGAAGTTTTTGTTTTGTTTTTGTTTTTTTGTTTTATAAATTCAGTCTTCTTATTTGTTATAAATCTATTCAGGTTTTTTAAGTCAGTTTCAGGAGTTTCTGTCTTTCCTGGAATTGCTCATTTCATCTAAGTTAACCAAATTGTTGGCACACAGTTGCTCATGGTATTATAATTTTTTATTTCTGTACTGTTGGTAGTTCCCTCTTTCCTTCCTGATTGTAGTAGTTTGAATGTTCTCTATTTTCTTGATTAATATAACTAAAGTTTGGTCAGTTTTGTTGATCTTTTCAAGGAAACTTGGTTTTGTTGATTTTTTTTAATATTGTTTTTCTATTCTTTGTTCTATGAACTTCTACTCTAATACTCATTATTTTCTTCCTTTTGCATGCTTTGGGTTTGGTTTGCTCTTTTCAGTATCTTTTTTTTTTTTAATTTCATTTATTTGATCGGAGGAAGAGCCGAGAGAGAGGGACAAACATCATGCTGAACAAGGAGCTGGCACCAGGTCAGTCCCAGAACCCTGAGACCATGACCTGAGCTGAAATCAGGAGTCTGACACTTAACTGACTAAGCCACCCAAGCACCCCTTTCAGTGTCTTAAGGTGGATGGTCAGGCTATTGATTTGAAATTTTTCTTATTTTTCAGTGTAAGCAATTTACAACTATAAATTTCCTTTTCATCTCTGTATGTTATGTTTTTGTATTTATCTTTAGGGATTTTCTAATTTCCCTTGTGATTGCTTTTTTGCCCCACAGTGGTGAATTTCTCAGACTTTTCTGTTAATTTTCATTTTCACTCCATTTTTATTGGCAATGAGACTTTCTATAACTTCAGGGTGCCTGCGTGGCTCAGTTAAGCATCTGCCTGCAGCTCCGGTTATGATCCCGGGGTCCTGGGATCAAGCCCCGCATCAGCCTCCCTGCTTGGCAGGAAGCCCCCTTGTCCTCCCATTCCTCCTGTTTGTATTCCCTCTCTTGCTATCTCTCTCTGTCAAATAAATAAAATCTTTAAAAAAAAAAAAAAAAAGCTTTGTATGACTTGAGTCCCTTCAAATTTATTGAGGTTCACATTATAGGCTGGCAGAATGTTGTGTGTGTGCTTAAGAGGAATCGTATTCTGCTGAATGTTCCCTGAAGATGTCTGCTGGGTCTTGCTAGTATACGGTGGTGTTCTGGACTTCTCTTACCGTGTTGGTCTAACGTTTACTCTACCCATTACTGAAGGTGGAAATTGAAGTCTCCAACTCTTAATACTGAATTGTCATTTCTCTTGTTACTCTTTTGTCAGCTTCCTGTGTTTTGTTCACTTTTATTAGATATGCTTGTAAGTTACATATTTCTGTATGTTACAGACCCAGCAGCACAACTGTGTATGTGTTGTTTTATACAGTTGCTTTTTAAGTAGGAAGAATGCAGAAAAATACGCATCTTAAACTTTTAGAATTACATAATTATCTTTACCAGTCCTCTTTGGGTTTTTGTGTGTGACTTCTGGTTTATCTATTTACAGCCCAAAGAGCTTCCTTAGGCGTATTTTGTAAAGCACTTCTTCAGGCAACAAGTTTTGCTTTTATTTATCTGATAGCGTCTTTATTTTGTTTTCATTTTGGGAGGGGGCTGGTTTGTAGACTTATTTTTTACAGCAATTTTAAGATTCCCAGCAAAATTGAGCAGAAGGAACAGAGTGTTCCCGTGGACTTCCTGTCCCACCACGCAGACATCCCTGACCGCAGTGATGCTTTTGTTACAGTTGATGATCCTGCACTGACAAGTCCTGTCACACAAAGTCCGTAGTTTACCTTAGGGTTCACTCTTGGTGTTGTACATTCTGTGGGTTGTCACGAACCTATAATGACATTTATCCACCGTTATTGTATCATAGAGAATAATTTTACTTCCCTCAAACTCTTCTGTGATTCACCTAGTCATCCCTCTTCCCACACCAACCCAGACAAACACCCATCTTCTTGCAGTCTTGATGGTGCTGCCTTTTCCAGAATTGTCATACAGTCAGATTCACACAGTATGGACCCTTTTCTGTTTTCATTTTTGAAAGATAGCATTGCTGGAAATAATCTCCTCTGACATTGCTTTCTTTTGGTGCCTTGAATGCTGTCCCACTGCCTTTTTCTTCCATCTTGTCTGGTAAGAAGTTAGCTGTTAATCTTACTAGAATTCCCTTGCAACTGAGGAGTTATTTTCTTCCTCTTGCTGCTTCCAGGTTTTCTCTTTACCCTGACTTTTGGTATTTTAACCATAACCTGTATTTTTGGATCTCTGCATTTATCCTAAACTTGGGGGAAGTTTTCAGTCATTTTTACAATATTTTTCTGCTTCTTTGTCTCCTTGTGTTCCCCATTGTACAACTGGTGTGCAGATGTGTATCTCACATTTCTTTGGCTCCGTTTTCTTTCTTTCTTCTATTTTCTCTCTTCTTTGTATTACATAATTTCCATCTTTTTTTTTTTTTTTTTTGCGCAGGTTGATTGATTTTTCTACCAATTCAAATCTGCTGAGCACCCATAATTAACAAGTTTTTCCTTTTAGGGGCCCCTGGGTGGTTCAGTCTAGCTGAGTGACTCTTGATATCGGCTTAAGTCATGGTGTCAGGGTTAGTGAGCTCCAACTCCATGTCAGGCTCTGCACTGGGCATGGAGCCTGCTTAAAATTCTCTCCTCCTCCCTCTGCCCCAGCCCCACATCCTCTTTTTTTTTTTTTTTTTTTTTTTTTTTTAATTCAGTCTTTGTACATTTCAACTCCAGAGTTTCCATTTGGTTCTTTTTGCATCTAGTTCGATAATGATATTCTTTGAGGTGATACTGTCTTCATACTTTACTTCTGTAAGCATGGTATTCTTATCTGAAGTCTTTGTTGGCTGTACCTGGTATCTCTCTTTTCCCAAGCAGTTCCCACTGCCTCTTTTCCCTGGTGTCTAGGCCACTTGTTCCTGTGTGTTTTCATGACTTGTGATTTTTTTGAAAACCGGACATGGTGGGTTATAAATTGCAGCAGGTCCATATACTGGTTTGTCTTCCCCCTCTCTGGGACTTACTTTTGTTGTTACTTGCTTGGTGGTTTGTTTTGTGACTTGGCTAGACTATTTTAGTGAAATCCATTACCCCTACTCCGTGAAGACTTCCAGGGACTCCTCAGTGGGCACAGTCTTGAGCAAGTCCTGGGGAAAAAAAAGGGGGTTTCATAAGGCTCTCCTTGGCTCTCTCCTTCTCTGGTTCTCGAAGCTGCTACCTTTATTTGGTATTACACCTAGCCTGTTGGAATCAACGGATACTGGTTAGCCACTCCCTTGTTTTTGTTTTGTTTTGTTTTGTTTTTACAACATCTGGTGCCTCAGTTGCTTAGCAGTCTGATCCAATTAAATTTGGGTAGGGGTGGTTCCTGAGACCAGTCCTTAAGATTCATTGTATCCTAGGAGGGCTCTTATTAGCTGGCCTTCCTTGGTGACTAGGTGAGTTGTGGTTTAGCTTGTTGCCCTTCATTATCATTTTCAAGAGTATCCTTAGGTTTTAACTAACACAGTCAGTTATTTGGGGGAATAGCTCTTTTCTTAGGGATTACCTCTTCCCCAGGACAAAAATCTCTGAACCACTAGTCTGGGTGATGAATAGAGTGGTGGCCTTTGATTTCTCAGCTTGCCTCTGCCAACAGAAAACATCTCCCCTAAGAGTGACTTGGGGCAGAATTGGTCACAGTCCCTAGTATTTTTGCCCTGTTACCCCTGGGATAAAGCCTCCTTATGAATAGGGGCCGGGTAGAGGAAATGAGTCCCTCATCTCTCAGTCATACTCATAAAAGGTTTTTACCTCTTCTGCTTTGAGTGGGAGAGGAGGAATGCTGGTAGCCTCTGTCCTGGTGTCATTTGATAAGCCTTGATTGGGAGTGAGAGCCTGTATCCTTAGCTGCACTCAGAGTGAGCTCCTGTCATACTGAACGGGAGGGTAGGTGGGGAAAGAAGTGGGTCTTGGTTCCGATGCCATAAACTCTCTGTTCTTACTGAGTGTTAGTAGACGTTCTTGAATAAATGTTCCTTCATTTGCTCAATGGCCTTAGGACAATTTCCAGAGACTTTAGGTTTTTGTGATTTTGTTGTTGTTGTTGTTTTGGGGGGGGCTGTTTGTTTTTTGTTTTGGGGTGTTTTTTGTTTGTTTGTTTTGTTTGTTTTCTTGGTAATAGTTTTCACCAGCTTTGCTTATATGGTTGAAGAAGGTGTTTACAGAGCTCCTTATTTATACTGCCACCCCGGAATTGGAACTCTACCTTTGCTTTTGAAATATATTTTTTTTAGATAAAGAATCTGAGCTGACAGGTTTTTCCTTCAGTGCTTTTAATATGTTTCCTTTGTCTCCTGGCACCCATGCTTGTGGCTCTGTCTGTAATGCCTTCTACCCCCTGGCTAGTTGGTGTTACCCTTTTTCTTGGTTTTTTGGTTTTTGTTTTTTTGTGTGTAGCTTTTTTTTTTTTTTTTTAGGTTTGATTGTGATGTCCATTGGCATGGTTTATGCTGAACACCTGCGTTCCTTCCAAGAATCTGGAATTTTGATCCATGCCCCTGTGGCCAGCCCCTAATAAAAAGATTCCGGGCAGGAAGTCCTTAATGAGCTTCTCTGGTAGACAGCATTTTGCATGTGTTGTGACAGCTTGTTGCTGGAGGAATGAATCGCATCCTGTGTGACTCCCCTGGGAGAGGACCCTTGCAAGCCTGCACTCAGTTTCCCTCAGACTTTCCCCCACATGCTTTTTCCCTTTGCTCATTTTTGCTTAGTGTCCTTTCACTGTGTTAAATCATAGCCATGAGTGAGACTGCATGCTGAGTCCTCTGACTTCTAGTGAATTCTCAAACCTGGAGGTGGACTTGGGTGTCCCCAAAACACCAGTTGTTTTCCTCTAGCCTGTTGTAGTTCAGGAGTCCACCTGGGATTTGAGAGGGTTTATAATATTATTTCGGGGGACTCCCCCTTCTGTGGGGCCTTCCTGTCTGTGATCGCCACAGATTACTAGCACTCTGTTGACTCCTGACTCTGCCTTCTAACTCCCAAAGCCTGGAAGACTGCACTTTCTGCATGAGTCCTACCCCCAGCAGACTGGGGAGTGCAAAAGCCTTTGGGTTCCCTTGTTTAAAGAATCCATTCCCCTACCCCCTTTTTCTACCAGCTTTTGGTTTCTTTACAGTGTTGTCAAATATTTATGTTTATATTACTCCTTTACTTCTTGCAGTGGAGCTGCCTGTGTGTTTAATAGTTAACAAACATTCTTAGTAATTCAGGCAACTTTTTCCTGTTCTTAATAGTAAACACAGCTCTCAAATGGCTGGTGAAACCCATATCTTCCTCGTATGAAGAGCTGTTACTTTTCAAAGATCTTCTAGAATTCTTTGATAAAAACAGGGTTTTTGTTTATTCATTTTTTCCATAGTGATGCTCTGTTGTTCCAAATTTTCCAGCCATTGGTCTAAGACCCAAACCTGAGAAAAGCTTTCAGCATTTCTTGTGGTTTCAAAGTTATCCTGGCAGCCTGCTCCCACTGTTCTGGCTGGGAGGAATCACGGCAAGTATTAGCAAGCAGCATCTCGCTGACAAGGTTATCGGTGATGATAGAATGTGCCAAACTTTTCCTACTGTGAGTATTTGGCAACTTTGGTCTTTTCTTATAAGCTGATACATTTGCATGCCCTGCCCTGATACAGTTTCTAGGCTGTTTGGTATTTAATGTAGCAGTAGCAGAGTTGCTCGTTCTTCCTACTTATCCTCAGCTCTTTAACCAGTTTGGGCTTCTCTGTGGGTTTTTGTTCCCGTGTCAGAGAACCTTTGTCCATCCTTTTCTGGCTCCTGCAACTCTATAGCACATTTCAGTACATTCCTGGGACCACAGATACCAGGATGTGCTCTGAGGTAGGTGAAGTGAATTAGGTCTTTGGAATGATCTTTTGATTAATTTCACTGCTTTGCAAACCACCAGAGGACACTGTAATGTTAAGGAAAGCCTTGTGTTATTTGTGTCACATCTTGGCTTTTTAGATTGAGTTTTAGAAGGAAATCCTAACAAAAAGAACTTTGGTCAGTTTACTGTGCCGTAGGTAGTCAAAGCTATCGTGATTCAGATTCGCCAGAATTTTACTGCACCTATGATTGTGGGGTAACATAGCAAAACAATCTAGGTAATTTGGGTAAGATTTTCATGCCGTTCTTTTTCTTCATTTTGTCCTGGGCTTTTAAGAATCTTCATAGAACTTGTCTGCGGTTCTATACTTCTGTGTTAAGTTTGTTTCTTACAAAATTCTTTGCATTGCAATTCTGTAACTAGAGGTGGATACCTGTGCATATAGTTTGAAAAGAGTTTCACTGAGACAAATTTTCAGAAACAGCTATGTTAGCAGGGAGAGAAAGAACCTAAGAGGAAGGGACTGAAAACCTGAAGAAAATTTATTTATGTTCCTCCCTCAACCCCATAAAAGCACTCTGGAAGTAATTTTAGGCTTAATAGTATGGTCAGATATTTTTAAATCTGGGTGATGATGCCTTTTTGTGGGAGACTAACTTATTTTAGCCACTCAGACTGAGAATTAATAGAACTTTTCCTTTAAGCTTTCAAAGAGGGGAAGAAGGACATGTGTCCTTGAATGGTGGGGAGAGGGTGTCATGTACCCAGTTTAGTCTGAGTTGGTATTAGAAGACTGTGGTTGACCTAAACCTCCCAACCCTGCATCTAGTGCCTGGAGGGACTCTTGTAGACCTGCCACTTGAAAGGCCTGGTTGCTGTTCTCTTGTCAGCCATATGTGTCTTGTCAGTTTGCAAAACCATGTTCCCCCTGAGAATTAGTAGGACAGCAGTCTGCAACCTGAATGTCCGTCCTATGTCCTCTTGCTTTCTCGCCATCTAACGCAGGGGCCAGCAAACTGGCCTGCAGGTTAACTCAAAGAATGGTTTTTACCCTTTTAAATAGTTGGGAAAAATCAAAAGCTTAATATTTCATGATACCAGTAAATTATAAAACATAATTTTAGTGTCCATAAATAGAATTGTTTTGCTTTTAATATCTCCTCCTTTACATGTTGTTTATGGCTGTTTTTGTGCTACACTGACAAAAATTCAGTGGTTGGGAGCCCATATGGCCTGTGTGCCCCTTTACCTAAAGTTTGCGAACCCCCAGTTTCATGGGTCCCCTGTTACTGGCTACCTTCGGTGTCTACAGGAAGTCTGACCACTCAGTTTACATAAAAGATTGAATCTAGCCTACCCCAGCTGCTGAAAGAGGGGCAGGCCTGCTGGGGCCTGGCAAGGGAAGGTTCCCAGGGGTTACAGCCCTAGTGGGAAACACCAGTGAAAGGACAAGAGGAGCAAGAATGTCATCCTCCTTTACTAGCTCTCTCTAAAGCTTTAAGAAAATGGAGGAAAGGAAAATTGGGTGCTCTGGTTTAGTATGATTTAGTTGACCCTTGAACAACATGGGTTTGAACTACACAAGTTCTCCTATACACAGATTTTTTTCTGATAATGACTACACAGTACTATGAATGTATTTTCTTGTACTTAAAACTTTCTTAGTAACATTTTAATGTTTTCTCTAGCTTTCTTTATTGTAAGAATACAGTATATAATACATATACAAAATAGGTGTTAATTGTGGACGTTATTGGTAAGGGTTCCAGTCAACGGGGTATCAGTAGTTGTTCTGGGGGGAGTCAAAAGTTATATGCAGATTTTTTTTTTTTACTGCCTTGGAGATGGGGGTTGGGGCCCCTGACTCCCGTGTTGTTCAGCTGTACTTCATGCTTCTGGAACGGAAATGGAGTTAGAAAGAAAATAAGTATTAAAATGTAGTTCCCTCTTAGGAGAGAACCTCTTTACCCCTTGTCTTTAAAAATTTTAAACTATTTCTGCTATGAAATTCATTCATGTGGAAATTTCCAGAAATACATCTTTTACTTATATTGAAATACTTAAGCCCTTATGTAAAACTTTTCAAAGCAAAGGAGCGGAGGGAAAAAAGTCACTTTCAGAGCTCGCCATGCTATATTATGGACTGTGTGGACTTACATATGCAGGTCCAACATTAGTTATTAAGTAATAATCTACAAAGATTATTAGTTATCTCTGTAGATCTCTTAGGCATGAAATCTGCCACCTGCTGAAACAAGTCCTTTCTTTACCCTTAATCCTTTTTGCACGAAAGCAATAATGTGTATTTAATTTTAGACTTTTCTATAGTTAAGGGCTTTAATTCCCTATATCCCAGGTAGAAATATTGGAGAGTTACTGATGAGGGTGGCTTTTGAGAGTAGGGGAAATGATGAGGTAAGTTGTTCTCCCAATCTCCAAAAGTGTCTATTGTCGTACTCTAGATTAGCCTCTGTTACTTTGGAATGTTGGAGAACCAGGTATACCATTATGTCATCTGACCTGACCTGTAGCTTTGCCAGAAATTTATTGATGTTCTTGGTAATTGATAGGCTTGGACATTGCATCCTTAATTAAAGAGCTGCTCTGTGGCTGTAGGCCTCTCCCTACAAGGTATAGAGATGCATGCTGCCGCCGGGGAAGCAGTGGTTTTTATGTTAATAACTATAGAGAGGTTCCAGCAGATTCTGAGTATTTCCCCAATAACATGGGGATATTATGTCAAATAGATTTTGTTCGCCTGAATCATCAAAGATCTCACATTTACACTTAATGGGAAGGGAGCAGAATTTGTCACAATAATAACTATCTTTAGTGGCAAATTCATAAATCAGTGTGAATTCATAAATTAGGTATGGGATGTATTGATCATCAGATCGAAAGATTAGCCGCATCTCCCTTTGAAGATGTTAGTGTAATGTTAGTTCAAACCAGTATTCGGAAGTCAGTAGCTGACCATTCCAGACCGTTTTGCTACTGATACAGCATCACGTGCTCTATGCACCTGTCTCACTTGTCACTGAGTGCTTCTCAGTGATACTCTCAGTACTGACCGTTTCTTCCGTGAGTCGGTTCCACACGTCGGGAGGCTCCGAGCCCTGTGCAGCTCGCTGTGTTTACAGCCAAGCTGTGCTTGAGAACGGCCTGCCCTGGGTACCCTGAGGATGACCAGGCAGGAGGCTGCAGATGACTAAGTCCTGTTCCAGCTGTAACTGAAAACCAACTCAGGTGGTCAGGCTCTGAGGTAAAAATAAGAACAGAGCCCCCTTTGAATCACAGAAAAATACGCTACCTAGTGTACGGCCATGTATTCTGGGCATAAAATTTTAGCATCTTGTCTGACTTAATTTCAAGGAAATTGCTAAAAATCCCCAATGTCCTGTTCCTGTGCTCTTTTCAGATGATTCGGCTTAGGAAAGAGATGGTCATTTTCCTTTTCTGTTGTGTTGTTTATTATTTCTCATGCTTCCTTATGAAACTTGCCCCCCCTTTTTTTCCAGATAATACATTGACACCTCTTTCTTCTCTGTTTATAAACAGGTTGAAAGGATCGTTGACAAAAGGAAAAACAAAAAAGGGAAGATAGAGTATCTGGTTCGGTGGAAAGGCTATGACAGTGAGGACGACACTTGGGAACCAGAGCAGCACCTCGTGAACTGTGAGGAATACATTCATGATTTTAACAGACGCCACACCGAAAAGCAGAAAGAAAGCACACTAACCAGAACAAATAGGACCTCTCCAAACAATGCCAGGAAACAGATCTCCAGATCCACCAACAGCAGCTTTTCTAAGACCTCTCCTAAGTCACTAGTGATTGGCAAAGACCACGAGTCCAAAAACAGTCAATTATTTGGTGCCAGCCAGAAGTTCAGGAAAAACACAGCTCCATCTCTCTCAAACCGGAAGAATATGGACCTAGCAAAATCAGGTATAAAGATACTTGTGCCTAAGAGCCCCATTAAGAGCAGGACCGCAGTGGACGGCTTTCAGAATGAGAGCCCTGAGAAACTGGACCCCGTCGAACAGGGTCAGGAGGACACAGTAGCCCCAGAAGTGGCAGCCGAAAAGCCAGTCGGAGCCTTATTGGGCCCTGGTGCAGAACGAGCTAGAATGGGGAGCAGGCCCCGAATACACCCATTAGTGCCTCAGGTGTCTGGCCCCGTGACTGCAGCCATGGCCACGGGATTAGCTGTTAACGGAAAAGGTGAGTGTCCAGGTGAGCTGCTCGGCGGGCAGCGTCCCTGTCTATGGCCACGGGCTATTTCCCAGCATGCTGGCGATGTTCTCAAGGTGTGTAGGCGCCCTTCCGTACATGTTGGTCTTGCTCTGGAGGGCAGGCTGATGCAAGTGTGGGGAGTCTGTGGACCAGCACCCCTGAGAGCTGGTGCAGCCTCTCTCTTTACTTGAAGCCTTTGGCATTTCTCTCTTCAGTCAGCGCTAGCTGTCTCTGTTTAGCTTGTATCCACAAACTGTCCCATCACACCAACTTGCTTAAACAGTGTCTCCTCACTCTAAATCTGCTACGCTTGGTATTTTCCTTTATGGCAAGTTTCTTTATGAACCTTTATATACTGGAGACGCTGAGTCTCATGTTAAGGGTTCATCTGAATTTTCTAAAGGTGACCCGTATCAATTAGAAGTCATGAGCCTTATTTTGCTGACACGTTTAGATAACCAGAAATGCCTTTCGAGGGAAGGTACCAATCATGTAACAGAACCTACAGGACTTTCATTTGTTTGTCTGTAATCATCAACTGTTCAGATCCCATCGTCCCTTTTGCAGAGTAGGAGTCCATTCAGCAGGGGTGGTGTTTTCTGTTGGGTTTCTGCTCCTGCTCCTGGATTCTGCAGCTTGGTTGGTTGTACCATGGCTGCCCAGCTGCTAAGATTGCACGACTGGGGTTAGCATAGACTCCCTTCCCCACTGTCCTCATGCCTCGGCTAGCCACTGATGTTTACAGAATTCTGTTACAGGTTTCTCAGATGTGAGCCCCACTAGCTTCCCCTCATTTTGGGCCCTGGTCATTTCTTACCTGCCATAGCTTTCTCACTGGTCTCCCTGCTTCCTGCCTGTTGATGGTTTCTGTCCATTTTCTGTAGTTCTTGGACGGGGGTGGGAGCGGGGCATCCCCATCAGCGGTCCGACCCGACCGCCACTGCTCTAAGTTAGCAGGCTTGCTCCTGAATCTCTGCTTGGCCCTCACCCCATCTCTGCTCCCTCTCTGCCAGGCACATCAAGCCTTCTCTGCCCCTCAGGGTCCCCTGGAACTCCCACTCTGCCTTTTGCTTCAGGAACCCTCTGTCCCTGCGTCCTCTGTGTTGCAGAATTGTAACTGTGTGTAACCGCCTATCTGTGTGTCTCCGCCAACTCCCCCTTAGTAGAGTCAAATGCAACAAAGGGAAATGATGTCAGTTTGGAGGGGGAGCCCTTCCCTTAAGGAGAACTGTTCACCCGAGACACTGCCCTGACCATCTTGCTCTGGCGCATCAATGAGTTTTGGCTTAGATCTTGCAGCAACAATGAGGGAGGGATCTAGACTGAAATCTGGGTTTCCCTTCGGACAGTAAGCTGCCATCTGGCTAGTATTGTTCAGATAACACGCTTTACCCAAATGACGGTTTTCTTCCTTGCTCTAAAAGTTTCGCCCTCACCTGGAACTTGTATCAGCTTGTTTACTGAGTTTACTTCCTGAGTGGTTGGCCTGCTCAGAGATAGAGTTTTCTTTCACGTCACTGTAAATGAAGGATCATAGAGGCTCAGAGGCAGGAGAGACTCTGTTAGCCATCTGAGTGCATGGTCTGTGCTGCAGAGAGGGAAGTGGAGTCCACAGAGACTGGTGCTCAGAGAGAACTGAAGGCAGAGGTGAATCAGAACACGTTTCTTACATGCTCCTCCCGGGTTCTGGCCTTTGCTTGCTGCCTCCGCAGACGAGGAGCATCTCCTTCTCTGTTGATGACTGGGGGCCGGTGCTCCGCTGGGCTAGGGGCGGCAGATGAGGGCCGGGCAGCTGCTCACTGGGGCCAAATCCAGCACACGGCTGTTTCTGTGCAGCCTGCAAACTAAGAAGGGTTTTGACACTTTCTAATGTTTGAAAAAACTCAAGAGGAATCCTGTGTAATCTATGCAATGACATGTATATAAGAAATCCAACTTTCTGTATCCGTGAAGATTTTTAGAGTTTTGTTTTGTTTTGTTTTTAGAGAGGGGAGAGACACAGAGAGAGAGAGAGACTGTATTTTTGTTTTTGGAGAGAGAGAGAGAGACGGGGGAGGGGCAGAGGGAGAGAGAGAATCTTAGCCCAGCGTGGAGCCCAATGCGGGGCTCCATCCACAACCCTGAGATCATGACCTGAGCCAAAGTAAGGAATCAGAGGTTTCACCGACTGAGCCACCCAGGAGCCCCTCCATAACTAAAGTCTCATTGAAGCACAGCCACATTCTCATTCATTGACTTACGGTCTGTGGCTGCTTTCTAGTTACAAGGACAGAGTTAAATCATTATGACAGAGACTATATAGCATGCAAAGCTGAAAAAATTGGCAGTCTGGCCCTTTACAGAAAGGGTTTGCTAATCCTCACTCTAGGAAGTCACAGTTGCAGGGCAGTATTTTGGCAAAATAAGGGAACACAAAAGGCTTCAGAAGATCTGTGGTTCCCCTTTGTCCACAAACGTTGTGTGTACACACACTGTTATGGGTGGTGTGGGGGCATGATTTTCAAAATTTTTTGACCCCAGAGTTTCCATTTTGTCTTCACCACAGCTGTGCAGGCTTGGCTGCCTTCAGCAGAGCTTCCAGCTTTGTTATAAAAGGAGAATAATGCCTTTGATTTAAATAAGGAGTTAGTGATTTCCTTTTTTATTATTCTCCCCATTTTGAAAAAAAATTTTAATATCCATAAAGGTGGCTTTGGTTAAAACCAAAGTTGAAAACCAAGATTGATTGATTGGGATGAGAGTAACACTGTATTTGCAAGGCCCTCGTGACCTCCTTTCTCTCCTGTCCCTGCGTCCTATTTACTCTTGAGAATACTCTCCCCGCTTCGATGAGAAGAATAGAAGCCCCTCAGGAAGGTTTTTAGGACAGTAGGAAGTGACATGGCCATGATCTAAGTCAGGCTTGCAGATTAAAAGGGAAAAGGACCATCTCTTCCCTCTGGATCCTCCCCTTGGAGTGTCCTTTCTGAATGAAATATGATGGCAAAAGCCAGTGGTGTCTTAGACAACATGGCCACCTACAGGCAAATGCTTAGGTGGATTAGTGCCTTTGCTTCTCCTCACCCTTGCCCTTTGTGGAAAGATGCTTTGTTCCCTCCTTGGGAAAGTAAGCTTCAAGAAGGGACTTTGTTTTTCCAAGGCTAAATTCTACTGTTCCAGAGCAATACCTGTGCATAGTAGTACTCTACCAATGTTTGTGGAGGGAATAGTTCCAGTAGAATGGGTACTCACTGAAGACAAGGATTGTAGCGAGTTCTTTGTAGCCCAGTGGCTGGGTCACACTCAGTGTGAGGGGAGAAATGGTATTGAAATGGCAAAGTACAGAGACCAGAAGTACAGGAACATTCAAGAAAACCTATTACTAGCCCTCGGGGTGTTTCTTTCCTGAGAGAACAGTACTGAAGCTGTGTCAGGCTGTTGGTCCACACTCATAATTTCTTAAAGTAGTTATTTGTTTTTACTTTCCACATGAACTTTAGAGCTACATAAGAAAACTGATTTGATTTTTAAAACTAATTGAACCAGATACCCGTGGAGTCACTGGGAAATGAATCATCTTATTCAAAACATTAATCATGTGTGTATGAGGGATATTTTTGCCACCAAACGCAACAGATACCTAAATATCTGTTAACCAAGAGAGTAAATGTTTCTGAAGAATTTTAACACGTACGATTGCTTTTACAGGATAACCATATGTATATTTGGTTTGTAACTGTTTTAAGTATGAAACAAAGGTTTAAAAGATGACTATATTGTTTCACTCAGAAATAGGAAAAATTTTAAAGTTAGGTGTGACTATCTTCTTTCTACTGTTCTTTGTTAATAAGTTAATGATAGTATTTTCTTGCTCTTTTAATTGCCTAACAAATTAATCCTACAAAAGAAGCAACTGCTTTTCAAAACTGGATTGTTGTTACTTTGTTCTTTTATGAATTCAAATATATAAATGCTCAGCGTTTGACAGGTATGACCCTTGAGAAAACAGTTAACACGAAATGAGGTCTAAACCCCATCAGTGTTACCGGGTGGGATTGCTGCTGGAGATTAAGCTAAAACCATCAGATTCAGGGAGAAAGTGAAGAAGTACTTAAACATACCACAAGTCTTCAATCCTGTGAGCATTTCCATCCAAGGAGGCTCCTGGGAGAAATTGTTCAGGAAAATTTGGTTTCTTCTGAGGAGCTGGAGTGTAAATTCCCCTCCGTGAGAATATGAAGCTGATGATCTCTCTCCCTTCCCTGTTATTATCAGGGAAGCTGGTGTTCCAAATCAGTAGCTCCACCCACAGAAGAGGCCTGTGGTCCTCTGGGGCCATGTGTGATTTATGTTCTGAGATTGGAATTTGGCTTCAGGGAAAATTAAGAAATCTGGAGACCACTGGCGGAAGCTGTTCAGCAGACCCCAATAGGAGAAGTCTACCGGGAAAGAGAGGACAGTTGAAGCTGTCCCTAGCAAGCAGTCGGTTGACAAAGGACTTGCGTTGGGCACCAGCCGACGTTTATTGGCGCTTCCTATGAAATGGGTTCCATGCTGGATGGCTTCCACATGTATTACCTTACTGGGAACAAATCTACCTATTCGTAGATTACAGAACCTAAAATTGAACCAAAGGAGCGTCAAGTTTTGAGGCAAGCCGATTGCAACTCCGTGCCCAACAAAGCATTGACTGGAATGCCTCAGGTAGAATGATGGGGTGGTCCACACAAAACTGCTCCTTCTTCCGAGAGGGAGGTCAGTGGGCCGCAGAGCTCTTGTGCTGGAGCATCTAGTGGCATCTTAGGCACAGAGCTCTTGGAGAAGAGGCGCTCGTCTAGCAGCAGCAGCACCTCCAGGAGTCTTGGAGGACATACCATCCACAGTCATTTCATTTTAAAATTAAAAATGGGCTCCTCTTTGCTGCTGACGTAGAGCCAAGGCCTTTAAGAAAGGGGTACTTTGCTTTGCCGTTTGCTCGCTGAGTCAAGCCCTTTCCTTAGGGTGTGGGTCCATTGATTAGAGTGGGGTGTGTGGGAAGTGCTTCCGTACCACACCGTCTGCTGTTGCCGCTGCACATCTCACTGAAGTGGAGCAGAAACTTCGGTTCTTACAAGTCCAAGTGCACAGTCCTGGGATGTTTTTGTTCGTTTTTCTCATTTTCTCACTTGTATCTGATTGGACAATTATTTTCACTTAGAAACTTTCCAGAGCATTAGACATCATTTCCCTTGAGGCCTCAGCTCACCTCTTGTAAGCGTATCTCCAATCTTATGTAAAAATGAATTAAATATGATAACAAATTCAGCGGGCCTAAGAAGTTTAGAGGATAAAGCCAGCCGGCTCCTGACCAGGGCACATCCCAGCAGGAGGACACCCCACCCCCGCCAGCCCCTGTGGTTCAGGGTTTGAGGGCATTGTTCAAGGGTGATCAGGACCTGGGGAAGGGGTGGGGTGACCCAGCAAACCTACTTCAGAACCCTTATGACTGCTTAGTTTTCTCTTTTCGTTTCCACTCTCTTGAGTATTTTTTCCATTACCAGTGATTCTCAGAGCATGGTGCCCAGAGGAGCCGCCACAGGGAACTCTGGGGGGCCTGTTAGAAATGCAGGCCCCCGGGCCCCCGATGCCTCCTAGATTGGAATGTCCGCTGGGCCCAGCAGCCTGTTTCAGAAGCCTTCTCGGTGCCTATGGTGCTCACCAAAGTGTCGCAATGACCCCCTGTGCCGTGCTTTATTTTAAATTTGGTTTTCTAGAGCAAAATGGGAAATAAATAAAAACAGTGCTAAATACTTCTATTTATAGTATATTTTAGATTCTTATGGTTAGATCCTATTGTCTTGTGAGGTTGCTTATTAGCCTTAGGATATCTTGATTTAAAACTGTCTTCAGGCTTTTGTAATTTGGTTTAATATTTATAATTAGAAATTTTTAATGACAGGAAAACATTATAAATTAATTAAAGCATCTCAGAGGAAAAAAAAGAAAAATAGAAGCACCCCCCCCCTCAAGCTCCACCTCCTCTTCCTCTCCAGAGAGAAATAATGGCTGTTAACAGTTCTTTCCTTCCAGAAATTTTATAAACATGCCTATTTTTTTAAATACATCAGTGAGCTCATACTTGTCATACGGTTCTCCAACTTAGGCTCTTATTTTTAATTTTGACATATCTTGGATATAGTTTCGTATCCACACAAATAGCCCTACATCATTCATGTAAAATTTTGTGGCTGTTCATTGTGTGAGTATGTATCATAGAGCTACCTGCTCCCCGGTGATTCCCTCCCTCCCCACCTGCCAGCACAGGGCCTGTCTGGGTGCATCCATTATGGGAGAACTTCAGCCATAGACACTGAGTTTTTCCGACACAGATGAGTACGTTTTATTGGTGTTGCAACAGCAGAAATGTTAACGTACCTGAGTAATCCATAAATATAAATACCGTGAATTTTTATGCAAGTAACTTAGAAGTACATTGAGCAAAATAGGCAAGTTTACTGTTACCTCCTCCCCTGAGAATACTTTTCCCTTCCGCAGAGGGAACATTGTAGTTTGACAGGTGTCCTTTCAGACCTTGTCCATATTTACACTCTGATACGGAATCATACTATATACATTGTTCTGGTATCTTCCCAGCATGTCACAGAGAGCTTTCTATCTTAAGACACAGATCTCTACCTCACTTTTGAAGTTTTAAACTTGATTTTTGTCTTTTCGGATGCGAGTTCCTATTTATGGAGAAGTTGCGAAGCCACTACAAGAGGAGCCCATAGGCTTCACCCAGACCCACCACTTGTGTACGTTCAGCCTCACTGCCTTCCCCTCCTCCAGGCTTGCATCTGTGTTCACCGGGCCTACATATTCTTATGCGCACCCCCTCCCCACCTGTGTGAATGCTAGCAGGACCCTTGCCCAACAAGAGTACAAGGCTGTAATAAAGATTTTGCTAGATGTTGCCAAATTGCTCTCTAAACAAGCTGTAAAGATTATGAGTGCCCATTTACCTATTATTCTTAATCAACTTTTAAATCTGTCAGATATTTCAAGTAGAAGATGGTACCTCGTTTTAACTTTAAAATGTGAGAGTTCTGGTTTCACAGGTTAGAATTGTTTGCATTTGTTTTTCTCTTAATTCCCTTTATAGATTCTCTTGCCTCTTGAGAAGGGGGACAGAGTCCTTCGACTTTTTCAAAACATGAAGACTCTGAATTTGTGCTCCTAGCCCAGGGCCCACGCTGATCTCGCAGGTTGGGCCTGGAGAGTACATCCTTCCAACAGGGCATTTCAGAAGAGGTCCCAGACTTTGGTTCTCCCAACACCCGCTCCAGGACAGGCAACTTTCATGCCAGGAGTTAGGGCGAATAGTGCTGTCAAGTCTCTGCCTCAGGGGATTTACAACAATTTAATGAGAAGCCCTCAGATTAATTTGTATTAATTTTATGGTTCCTGCTCGGGTTTGAATCTACCAAAGTGTATTTTATTAACTTGGGAGTTTTATAACTTTAAAGAAATTTGAGTTTTAGGTCATATGTTAGAAAAGAATATGATTACACTTCCTCCTCCTCTTGAACTTTACAACTGACTGGCACAAGGGCAGAATAAAAACAAGTCACCGATGCAAGTGAAATTCCTTTTTTGAAAATATTTGCTCTTGTTGGCACCTGCTGGTTGGGGATGAATACCTGTTACAAATCTCATTTGTTTTGGGGCATCTGGGCTGCTCAGTCGGTTAAGCCTCTGCCTTCATCTCCGGTCATGATCCCAGGGTCCTGGGATCCAGCCCCTATGCTGGGCTTCCTGCTCAGCGGGGAGCCTGGTTCCCTCTCTCCCTCTCCCCCTGCTTAGGCCATCTCTCGCTAACTTGCTGAATTTCAAATAAATAAAATCTTTAAAAAAAGAAAAAAAAATCCCATTTGTCTTATGCATTCCCATTTTTATTGCTGTTATTCTTAGCTGGGTGCTAGCCTTCTAGACTATCATCCTATATTTTAGGAACAAGAGCAGCTATGTAATATACAGTGTATAAGCCGTCCAGTCTTATCCCAAGCTGTTCTGTGGCTTTTGTTCTGTCTTCAGTTCCTCTAACATTATTCTTCCTCTTTCAGAGAACACTTGTTTTATAGATGAGCCTGGTTGGGGAAGAGAAAGGGATTTGATAAAAAGTCACTCAGCAGAGTTGGTAGAACAGTAGGGTCCCTGTGATAACCTGCTTCTGACATCAGTTTGTCTGTGTCACTTTGGGGAAAGGGATTATTTATAAGCCTCATTCCTAGTGTTGCTAGTACTCTGCTAGTCGAGACTTTCTCTCAAGTGAAACTGAACTCAGATTGGCTTCAACAAACAAGCAAACACAGATGCCGTCTGTTGGCTCAGGTGAATCCATTGCCTGAGAAGGAACAAAGCCCAGCCCCCTCTCTTTACCTCTGGGCTCTCTTGGCTTCATTTAGGCAAATCTACCCACGAGGAAGGCAGGTGCCGTCCACAGTTCTAGCTGGCATCCCAGCCCTCACAGAAAACTAGGCATGAAGGAGTCTTGTCTTTCCCAGAAGTGCCAAGAGAGGAGATGAGCTTCCTCCAGACTCTGGTTACCCAAGCAAAACCCAAGGCTGTTAACAGTAGGAGCGGACTGAGCTCTTGACCGTCTTGACACGATTAAGATTACTGAGTACCCTTAGAACCTAACGGTGCTTTCCTAAGTTACAGAATATTATGAGTGTTAAATGTGGAATAGTAAATGAATAATAACTTCAATTTGTGTTTTAGCTTTTGGGCAGGCCTCTGAAACCTGCTTGATCTTCTCCCAGTACACCCAGATGTTGCTTACTATGAGACTGAACTCTGTGTTCACCTTTTCATTTTCTACTTGTGTGTTGTTATGTGCTCTTCTTCCTTCAGAGCTGTAGAGCTGTGAGTCCTGGGGGGGGCGGGGGGGGAGTGCTAGGCACCATGTCTGTTTCCTCCTAATTTGGTATGTTACCTTTTACAAGACAGTCACATTTTTCACTACAAACGAGGAAAGGCTGTGTTCGAATCCGTTTATTAAGGACCTCTTAAAAGAAGACCCTTCAGGGACGCCTGGGTGGCTCAGTTGGTTAAGCGGCTGCCTTCGGCTCGGGTCATGATCCCAGCGTCCTGGGATCGAGTCCCACATCGGGCTCCTTGCTCCGCAGGGAGCCTGCTTCTCCCTCTGCCTGCCACGCTGTCTGCCTGTGCTCGCTCGCTCTCTCTCCCTCTCTCTCTGACAAATAAATAAATAAAATCAAGACTTAAATTCAAAAAAAAAAAAAAGAAGACCCTTCAAAGTCATGTTCCTCACGGTACTTTCACTTTGGGCAGAGTCTTAAGTAGCTTGGACACGCAGGCTAGGCTAGGTAGAGGAGCACTGATTCTTCAAGGGAATCTCCGAAAAAGTAAAATCTGGCAGAAGAGGTCCAGAGAAAGATCCAGAACAAATTCAATAAAACTTCAGATGGTAGAATGAGAAAGCATTGTGGCAAACATTGTAATCTTCTTTAGAATCTTCTCCATTGTCTGGTCCATTGCTTACATATAATAGGTGCTTAACGTTTGTGTGCGAGGTAGTGAGTTTTTGAAGTTTTCTTCACTTCACTTTCATCATTAGTGTTTGTCTTCTAAAAAGGCTCCTTGTGGAAAAGAAACGAGGTTTGCGGGGGTGGTTGAGAGGAATTGCTGAGGAAGTAAGAGCCAGGGCAAGTTTTAAGCCTGCCTGCAAATATGGAATGATATGTAATTCTTTGAGCTGGAAAAACTCAAGAAAACATCTCTAGGTTAATGGTGCAGAACATCTTTTAAAAATACCAGTGAATAATTTTGCTCTATATGACAATATCCAGGAGGCAGCTTTACGGGTAATAAGTAGGGCCCCTCACCCACTTCCAGAGCTCGTGTCACTAGAATGGGCCTCAGACTAGTAGAGCCTTTCCCATGCCTTAGATTCTTGGTCATTTTGAGATGGAAATAACCTCGCTGTGTGATTCTGTGCAGCTCTTCATTGTCATTCCCAAGCTACAGCCTCTAAGAGAGCCCTGCAGCCTTTCCCTGTGATTTTTCCCACTTGAACTGACTTCTTCTCCTTTCTCATCTGCCCCCAACTTAATAGCACCCCTGCAGCGCTCAGAGCTGTGTCTTCCTCAAGTTCCTCAACCTCCTGATGGGGGATTCCCCATTCACCTCCTGCCCTCCCTGAACCCAGACACCTGCCCTGCTCACTGGTCCTCCACCTTCCCTCACGGTCTCTGGAGTGGAGAGTGTCCAGTCTCTGTGCTCCAAGGCCAGGGCGAGGGGGGAAGGAGGCAGACTCTCTCAGACCCAGATAAACAGCCTGTCCTGTTGAAGCCCATGTTTCTGACACCCCCCTTCCCTTCCACCATACTGTCTGCTTCACCGACCTCTTGGTCCTATGTCACTATTCCCCAGAGACAGACTTCAGGGTCCTGCCCCTTCTCACCCCAGTGCTCACTGTCACCCCAGAGGACTGGGCTCCGCAAGGAAGCCATGACAGCCCCTTGCTCATCCTGGTGGCAGCTAGCGTTTACTTTGTCCCTGGGTTCACTCCATCCTTGTGTTGCTGGTCACTCGAGCTGGGATTGGTAGATGATGCCCATTTTTTTTTCTTTTAAGATTTTATTTGTCAGAGAGAGAGAGAGAGAGAGAGAGAGAGCGCGAGCACAGGCAGACAGAGTGGCAGGCAGAGGGAGAAGCAGGCTCCCTGCCGAGCAAGGAGCCCAATGTGGGACTCGATCCCAGGACGCTGGGATCATGACCTGAGCCGAAGGCAGCCGCTTAACCAACTCAACCTCAAAGCCAACCTCAAAGACGGGAAGGGACTAGGATTCATGAGCACCTTTTCTTCAGGGTTCTGCTTGTTTCCACCCTGATTCTGATTTTCCTTTTAGGCCACACCTGTGGGGCATTTCATCCAGGATTGTTTGCTTTTTTCCTTTCCCACCCACCCCCAGTGTGGCTACTGCCACTCTGCAGGGGCTCTCAGTCCCCACGCCATGGTCACCCCCAAGCCACTCCCTGCCACATTTAATATGAGCACCATGTTGTTGTTCTTGCTTTCGTTTTAATTATAGCAGCAAGGACATACGCCCTAAGGTTACCATCTTAAACATCTTTAAAGATTTTTTTTTTTTAATTTGACAGATCACAAGTAGGCAGAGAGGCAGGCAGAGAGAAGGGGGGGAAGCAGGCTCCCCGCTGAGCAGAGAGCCTGATGCGGGGCTCGATCCCAGGACCCTGAGATCATGACCTGAACCGAAGGCAGAGGGCCAACCCACTGAGCCACCCAGGCACCCCTTAAACATCTTTGAATGCATAGTTGAGAAACATTACAAGTGCATTCACCCTGCTGTGCTGCAGAGCTCTAACATGTTTTCACCTGAGAGTTGAAACTCTGCCCCTCAAATACTAATGCTCCCTCCCATCTCCCCCACAGCCTGGCAAACACCATTCTTCTTTCTGCTTCTGCGATTTTGACTACATTAGATCAGCTTGTGTCACTTCATAATGTCCTAGAGCTTCACCCATGTTGAATCAAGCCAGGTGCAGGAGTTCCCTCTCTCTGAAGGCTGTGTAATATTCGATGGTGTGTCTATACCACCTTTTCTTTATGCTCATCTGTCAGCCACCATTGGGTTGCTTCTACCTCTTGGCTATTGTGAATGATGCTGCCATGAATATGGGTGTGTAACTGTCTCTTCCCGATCCGGCTTGGAATTCTTTTGGATAAATACCCACAGGTGGAATTGCAGGCTCCTGTGACAATTCTTTAATTTTGAGGACCCCCCATCCTGTTTCCTGCAGCAGTAGTACCATGTGACTTTCCTACCACACTTTACATCCTCCCCCCAATACTTATTGCATTGTCTTTGTTTTTGAGATACTTGTTTCTGGAGCACTGCTGTTCTTTGTACACCTTTCACCTCTCTGGCTATTTGTTTTCTCGTTCGCCTTTGTAGCTGTTCTTTTGACGCCCTTTAAGAGGCACAACCCCCAAGACTGCTTGCCATGCCACCATACGCACAGGGATGTTAATTTGGGGCACTGGGCCTTTGGGAGGATGCTAACAGCAGCAGCAGCAGCTGGAGCCAAGCGACATCCGCTGGGGGTTCCTGCTGCCCTGGGCGTCCCCATGCTGCCTAAGCACTTAGGGTCCTTCTTCCCAGTCAGTCAAGGTCAGCAGGCCTCCCCGTTCCCCTGAGCTGCTCTACTTCCACATGTCCTTTTGAGTTGACATGCTCCTCTTTTTTTTTTTTTAACTTTCCTGAAAGTAATCTCTATCCCCACCATGGGGCTTGAACGACCCCAAGAGCGCATCACATGCTCTTCTTTACAGCCGTGTCCCCAGGGTTTCTCCTCCCTGCCTTGCCCCCAAATGGGGGAAGTGGATAAAGCTTTCTGTTCCTTTGTGGCTTATCCTAATGTGTCTTCATAATTACTGTTTTACTGATGTCCTCAAATTTCAGAGTTACCATTTTTAACTGTGTATTAAGATTAATACAATATTGTTTTATCTGGGCAAAATCTAGTTAAGGAACTCATTCAGCTTCACGAACAAATGCAGTGGTAACAGAACGCACCATCTAATGTAAAATGCATATAACTGCTTGCCATTATCTACGTGCTCAGGGGACAAGAAGGCTTCTAATTCACCTTCTCCCAGGAGCTGGGTCCCCTAGGGCTCTTGGGTCAGCCCACCTCTCCCACATCTACGGCTTTGGCCCCTACAGCCGTGCTTGCTCCCCTTGTGTGGCTCTAGGCATGCCTGTGGGCTCCTGATCAGCTGTCTTGGGTGACTTCTCAGTTCCTGACCCTATTTCTCCTCTGGTTTGAAGGCATGTTTTGAACCTTGCTTTGAACCTCTGAGTGACAGCATTCCATGCCATGCTCTGACAGCTGCCTCTGCATAGGGGAGTTTCTGGAAGCTGCCCGCCTCTTTATCCTGCATGTAGTGAGCATTTACAGTGTGCCAGGCTCTGTGCTGGGTGCTGATCTTTCAGAGCCCAGGGAACGACAGCCCCCGCCTTCCAGGAGCTCGTAGCCTGGGAGGACCGGTGTTTTGGGGGAAGAGCCTTCGTCTCTGACTCTGGGGACGCATTTGAATGGCATTGCTGTTGACCGAAAGTAGCTGCACTGGCAAAATGGGTGAAAAGGTCCAGAACGGACGGAGCCGTACCATGCTCTCGGTCAGGCCACGGTGCTAAAGGTCCAACCCAAGGGCTATGGGCAGCATGCCTTAAGGCAGAGCAGTACACCAGACTATTGATAAGGAGATTATAATAAACTAATCCTTGTGCAGACCTGTTTTTGCTGAAATGATGACACCTAATGAGATAAACTATAAAAAAGTAACTACCCTCATGTAGTAAATACCCATCTCCCCTGGTGGTGAGGATCTCTCAGTCTAGGACCATAAACAGACTCTGCCAAGGCATTCAAAATATGAAATATTAGGAAAATGCTTTAATTCTTAACCTCCAAGGTATTTTTTCCTCCGGGTTATTTTCTGAACCGTATATTTGCTCTTCCATTCTCCATACCCCCGCCCTCCCCACCTTTTGGGAAGATGACACTTTATCCTCAGGTTTATTTATGGAAGCATCTGGTCTGCCCTTCCTACTTCATTACTTGAGAGTTGACTGTGCTTAAAATATTTTTTTAGTAGGAATGTACTGGGTTCTCAAAATACCTTAAAACAACCTCCTTTCTACCCAGTTATCTCGATCATGGCCGTCTCTAATTTCTTTCTGCAGTTTACATCCTTATTTATATGAGTGCAGCTAGGGGAGGGAAGTGTGATGTCGGGGAAAAGATGCAGATCTGTTCCCATTGGAGAGACACAGCTTGTACTTGGAACCTCCTCAGCCCCTTGGAGTGCAGCTGTGCACTGCAGACGGTCCCCTCCACCTCTGTGCTGGGAAGGAATGGTCACAAAGCCTGAGCACTGAGATGGCGACAATAATCCCAAGCAGGTCTCCTCAGTTCCCGGGCCATCCTCTGTGCCCCTGCCAGCCTGAGACGCACCACCCGGCCCAGCATTACCTGAATTTCAGAAGTAAACACTGGATAAGAATAGTAGCCTTGTGATCATGGCTGTAAGAATGATGTGTATCACAGCCTTTTCATGAAGTCAGTTTAAGTGATTGGGATACTAATCTGAGTTTTTATCCTCTCCAGTCCCCATGAGACTTGATTAAGAATATTAAACCTTCTGGAGTCCTTGGTGACCTACA
The DNA here is from genome assembly GCA_004024625.1 of Mellivora capensis. Lineage (NCBI taxonomy): Eukaryota > Metazoa > Chordata > Mammalia > Carnivora > Mustelidae > Mellivora > Mellivora capensis. The sequence continues at coordinate 13,601 of PISX010006042.1, read as the reverse complement.
GAACTGTCTTCGTCACTCTTTGCCCCTCAGTGTCCCAACATCAGAGCTGGTCACCAGTCAAGCGTTGGGAGGTGATGCACCTCCGGGGGCTGGCCTCTCCCCTCGGGAGACAGACCTGGGTTGTCCCCTTACGGGCTTAGCGTATTCTGAAAAGCGTACTCGGTCACCAAGGAGGGCAGTGTCTCAGTACCTTTTCTGCAGTGGCATGTCGAATTCCGAGGGAGGGTGGGTTAAGAAGCAATCTGCAAGGAAGGACCAGTCCCTGGGTCATTTTGAAGTAGTAGAGGGGGAGGTCACGACATCTGTTTCTGATGATTAAAACCGGTGAGGCCATTGGCCCCCTTGGGGTGAGAGCTGCGGGACGCAGAGACCCAACCCACACTCCGTGCTGAGGAGCTGCCACTTCCCCAGCACTGGCTTCTACACGTCAGACACCTGAGGCTGGAGACCTTTGTCCTCAGACTCACAGGACCGTTTCTAGTTTCAACAGTCACTGTCCTGGGAATCCTGTGTCTCTACAGTGGTTGGAGCCTTAAAAAAACAACTTCATTGGTTCTAATTAAATTTTAAAGTTAAATAGTAAGATGATGTGGTATATGGGAAGGCAAACCCTCATTTTAATTAAGTTTTATGTTGCTAATGGAGGGAGGTTCTGCATTTTATCCAGTAAATGACATTCTGCCTGTCACGTGGATTTGCAGGGGGACTTTTATTATTTGTAACACACGTTGTTTACCCGTTAAAACTGGACAGATGACTTTTCATCTCGTTGATACAGTTTTAAATTATGTATTCCGTGTTAGTATCATAATTGTAGCACTTTTTTCTTTGAATGACACTTTTCAGCACAGCTTGGTAGCCGTTTCTTATCCTTGGCATTCCCTGGAAAGGTTAAAGGACAGTTTGGTTTTGTAGGAACTCTCTGCAAACGTCACATGAACGCTGGCAGTGGGATCACAGAGGCTCGCGCTGTTTGACTGCCCTGTGGCCAGAGAGCCAAGCGAGCTCTGCCGGTGTCGCCGCCTCGTGTCTTCCCAGCAGCGGCTCAAGCGTCAGGGCCGTAGGGGAAAGGACAGGGCCACACAGCCAGCACCTGCTTTGGAACAAGTATCATCTTATCCAGAGTGTGGCTTTGGAGACACTATCTCTGATTCCGAGAATTCGGGTTGTTTTACGGACTTGGAAGAGGAAGTGAGACATATGCCCTCTTTTCCCGTCACAGGTGTGTGCTCCGGTGTTTCAGGCAAAGCTCACTCGATGGGACAGGATGGCCACAGCTTTATAACAGCAAGCGGCATTAAGAGGAGTCTCAGTCTGGTTTTTGTTTTGTTTGGGGAAGGAGAGGGGTTGCTCTAGTGAATTTTTCCGCTTGCAAAGTAATCCCGTTTTCACGAGGGATTTTCTGATAGGCATTTAATGAGCAGTTGTACCCCAGGTTTTCGTGCTGCTTTCATCTGGCTAACCTGTGACCGCCTCGCGTGGCACTCTGCCACGATTTCCAGGGTCGCTCAGGTTACTGAGTATAACCGGTCCACATCAGAAATGGGGGCTCAGGGCCAGCCTGATTCCCAGAGGAATGGGGTGTCCCTATGATGCCCTACACAGAGAGCAGGGGCTGCTGTAAAATACAGAAAAAGCTATGGCAGTTCCGGTGTCTGTTTCCTTGATTTCTGGAAGAATTGAAAGAAAAGTTGACTACTGGAACTTGGCTCAAGGACAGTTTTGAAGTAGTCCTTGATGCTCAAAACTAGATTTTAAAATTATTGTCTTTTTTTTTAATATTGTCTTTATGTAACTTAGCAAGTTCTGGCTTTCAGGTTTTTGCTTTATAGTTCAAGTGTGTTGTGTTGAGGTTAGTTCTCTATCTTGACCTTTGAGTAGCGTTTGTCCTCCTCTGGAAAATGATGTGTTAAATGTTCTCTCTTGAGCCGTGCTTTTCAGCATGTGATTCTAATCTTCAGCCAGAATGTCTTTGTTAAGTGAGTAGTCCTTGCTGTGGTGTGGCTCTGCCTTGAGCTCTAAGTCCCCCACCACCCTGGTAGGTATCACAGTTGAAAAGACACGCATACGCCCCTGTCTGTCGTCAGGGGGTCCAGGGGCCATCATTCTTCAGTGTGCACGGTGTATGGACCCCTCTAAGGGCCGAACACTTGTAGCACCCTTGAGAAAACAACATCTGCCCAGTTGGAGGAATGTTGTGTTGAGTCCCCGCAGCTCAGGCTGGCTGGCTGGCTGCGTGTTGGGGATGAGTACCCGGGCTCTCTGGCAGAGGTGATGTGACCCCTCCCCGGGATTGTCTGGAAGGCTGGCTCAGAGTCACAGCTGAGGAAGGCGATCCTTGGCAACAGCCTGATCGCACCTGATGGGAACAGAGCCTAAAAGCCACACGGGAGGCCGTCCGTCCTCACAGATGATCATGAGGGCAAAAGCATGGGAATTAAAAAGTGTTGTTCACGGCATAGACTCGCAGTGTGTCCTCAGACCCTAGCTTGAGAGGCACTGATCTGGACTAACACTGGGTATTCGTCTTGGGAGTTTGCTTTAGGAGATATTTCATTCTGGTCTGGTTTGCTTGGCCTCTTCACTTTGCCGACTGAGCTGGCTGCTTCGTGAAAGCATCCGGCAGAGCCCTGGGGGCAGCTCTTGAGGCTGGTGCACCGTGGCCAGCATTGCACAACTTCAGGTGCTGCCTTCCCGTTGTGACCACTGCGCGTGGCACGCACTGGAATTGTGGGCCGGCTGCCCTTCGTCTTTGGCTCCCCAAGGTGGCAGGATCTGATTTCTGAAGCATAAAACCCTCTGTTGCTTCTAAGCGATTACTTAAAAGATAGTGCCTGACCTGTGAGCTAACCATAGTCTTTCCTCATTTTTTCCTCTCCATCCATAAAAAAGTGAAACTTCTGACGGGGTCACCAGGAGCCCACACATAGCCCTTTGACATTTTAACCCACCGTAAATCCTCCAGCCAGCAGCCTTTACATCCACACGGAAATGTGCTGTGTGTCTTTAATTAATACCATGACCCTCTCTTTAGGGGACCGCCTTTCAGGGCATGTGGTCACATTCTGTATCTTGTCTAGATGCCCCATTCTTTACTAGGTCTTGCTCACCTGATTAATCCACAAAGGGTTCTGTGCTTTAAACGATAGATGCGGGCTCAGATAGCTGTGCCTGTGCACAGAGGTGAAGATTTGAGAATGCATGAGCAAACTTACCATCCCAAACACACCCCACTCCTCATGACCCTCATGAGAGGCACCCTCAGTCAACCGAAAACATTTGTCTTCTGGTTCTGTGAGAGTGAGAGGAGCCCATCATCTTGTAAAGGAACCCATCAAGAAAGGGAGAAGAACCAAGTATATATGGGGAAAGAAGATACATTTATCATGTCATTACTTGTGTCCTTGTAATAGGCTTTTTAAAGTGATAAATTTCATCATGAGCCTGACAAACAATGAGCATTGGAAACAGTTGAGTTAATTATTGGCATCTCCCATCCTGGCAGGCACAACAGGGAACCCCCGTCTTCCCGCCTCAGTGAGTACTACCTCCATCTCTAACAACTCAAGCCAAGAGCCGCAGATCCCAGATAGGCCGTGGCCGCCCACTCCTTCATCCTTACCACCTTCCTGCCACCACGCCCACTTCGTGCACCTGCGTCTGTCTCTTTCCCTGACCTCTGGCCATTGCCACCACCTAGCCCAAGTGACCAACATCTTTTTTTTTTCTTTTAAAGATTTTATTTATTTTAGTGGGGGAAGGGCAGAGGGACAGAAAGACTCTCAAGCAGACTCCCCTCCGAGCGCAGAGCCAGATGCAGTGCACGATCTCATGGCCCTGAGACTGGGACCTGAGCTGACACCAAGAGTTAGACACTTGATCAGCTGAGCCACCCAGGTGACTTTCTTAATTGTCTTTTTTCAGTCATTTTTCAGTTAGTCACTGGAAGGATTTTTGGAGATCTAATTCATATATTAATGTCCTGCTGAAATATCATTCGTGGCTTCCTCATGTCCTGGAGCTCAGATTCGGACTTCTTACTGTGATCTGTGGGCCCCTGCTTGGCTTGCCCCTTCACTGCATCCGCTTTAGGTGCGCTAGGCTTCCTCCAGGTTCTGGACTTTGCTAAGCTCTCTCCTTCCTCGGGGTTTCTGTTTTATTGTCTGGTTAATTCCTCATCCTCCTGGCCTCAGCCCCCAGCCTTTCCTCCCAAGACGCCTTCCCTGATCTTCTCCCACACTCCTTCCCCTGCCTCCAGAGTAGACCATCTGTGTGCCGTGACTTTCTAGCATCATCCACAGTTCTACTTGCGCACTTAGTGTGTTTGTTAATTAATGTGAATTGCTGGATGTCAGACACTCTGTATACTTACGCAGCCCCATATCTTCATCCAGAACAGCGTCAGACAGTGGCTCCCTGCTCAGGCTTGTTAAATGGTCATTTGGATTTTCTTGTCTTCCTTCCTGCCAGAGGAGGTGCTCATTAAGGAAAGAATGCTCTGCATTTAATGACCAATTACCTTTGTACTTTCTGCTTTCTTCCCTCAACCTGATTGATCAAGCAAGCACCCTGCATACTATGTGCTGAGTATGAGGAGGTCCGACTGGTGACATGCATGTGGCCAGCCTCTGTCCTCCCAGAGCTGTGTTTGCTGGAATGAGGTGTCCCATAAGGCAGCGTATACAAATGCCTGTAAGTCACTTGAGAGAGTGTGTCCGGCTGAGATCAGTACAGTCTTGGTGAAGAGGGAAGGGGTGTCTCCGGGGGCCTGGGAGGATTAGTAGGGTTTTGTTCAACGGCAGCAGTACTGGGAGAGGTGGTCTAGGTGGAAAAGCCTGAGCAAAGGAGCAAGAGGCAATAGTAGAAGGATGGTGGTGATTTATACACAACTTGAAAACGGGCCTAAGACTGTTCACAGGTTGGAACCACAGGTTTGTTTTTTCCAAGTAAAGGCATCAAGACCAATGGAAATGAGAACACAATGAGGCCAAGAGTGTGGTAATGTGAGAATGCGTGCATGACACTGAACACGGTCAGTGGGCCACAGTTGTGGCTTCAAGCTGCCCGGCAGCATGTCCCGAGAGTGAACGGGCGAAGGAAACACACTTGTACACGTGCGCACACACACGTGGCTCAAAGTACAACCAGGCATAGTTGTAAGACCTGAGAGTTTCGCCTGGCTTAGTGAATGCCCCCCTCTTCACAGTAAATGTAGGGTTCATGGGGTTATTTCTTAAAGAATGATCTTTGTGACTGAAGGCATAAATCCATTCAATGTGGATAGCTGTTCTAGAGAAAAACGATAACTCGCAGCCTCAATGTTCCATGTCAGAGAAGGTAGTGTTTCCAAAAACCCATCTTAGACAAAAAATTCTCAGGAAGGAATCCATAATGTTAAGATCCATTTAAATTTAAGTAACTTCTTGGGACATCTGGGCGGCTCGGTCAGTTAAGCACCTGACTCTTGGTCTCAGCTCAATCTTAATCTCAGGGTCGTGAGTTCAAGCCCTGCTTTAGGTTCCACACTGGGCGTAGAGCCTGGTTTAAAAAAAAAAAAAAGAACTTCTTAAGTAAAGTCCCAGTTGTATTAACTAACCATATATAACATTGTTAGTTTTAAACCTATAGCTATTATGGAACATCTGTCAGATTAAGATTTTCAAAAAGTGGGGCACCTGGGTGGCTCAGTTGGTTGGACGACTGCCTTCGGCTCAGGTCATGATCTTGGAGTCCCGGGATTGAGTCCCGCATCGGGCTCCCAGCTCCACAGGGAGTCTGCTTCTCCCTCTGACCTTCTCCTCGCTCATGCTCTCTCTCACTGCCTCTCTCTCAAATAAATAAATAAAATCTTTTTAAAAAAAAAAAGATTTTCAAAAAGTAAACACATGACTCATAAATACCGAATGACTATGTATGAAATACTTGTTTCAGGAATCAAAATGATGGTGAATTTGGTTCAGAGAAAATTCAGGAGACTGACTGGAGTCCCTGAAAAAGTGCCAGACTAGTCACAGGGTGGAGTACAAAACCAGTGAATATCCTTCAGGGCCATAAAGCTAACTTCTGGTCTTCTCTTCTCTCCTGAGCAGTTGTCCTTTGTATCTCTTTAAGCACTGCTGTTCACTGTGTATCACTATGTATTTTCAAAAATTAACATCTCTACCCTTACAGAGTTACAGAATATCCTAATCAATACCAAATTCATAAGTCGAACAAAAGCACATAGCCCAAGAGGAGGCCATAATCTTTGGTGGACATATCTCATGGTGCTCCGGCATGACCTTGAATACATGGGCTGTTTTAGCCTTCAGCCTGTTTCCAATTTGGAGGTTTTTTTCCCTCAGACAAGAAAAACACTGGCTTAGTTTTTGGAGAATTTGATCTGACCCATTCTTTCCGGGAGTAACTGCATAGCAGGGCCACCTCTGGTGTACTTGGACAGCTCCGGCCCGTCGTCATCTGTATGAGGCCTTGAGGGTTATCTGTTTTCCGCAGGGCATGCTTATGACAGAAGTAGCATCCTGTTCATCAAAGGAAGAGAGCAAAAGTGCTGGTTGAAAGAGCTGGTCATCAGGGGCCAAATCATGTAGGGCTTTGTAGGACAGGTAAGAAGGTTGGACTTTTTTCAGTATGGAGAAGGGGTTGAAGTAGAAACATGATGCGAACCATTTGACATTTTGACATTGATCGCTAACTGTAAGTGAAAAAATCTCTGCAGTGTGGTAGTCTTTGACACTATTCCTTATTACTTAAAAATTATTTCAGAGTTGCTTTTAAATGTCATTTTTTAAAGCTTTCCATTTAGCAGAGTGGCATATGCAAAATATAGTACTTATGCAAATAGTATTAAAAAGGCACCAACATTCCATATCATCAAAAGACCTTAAAGAGTTAGTAATGTTATTGTGTGGAGAGAGAGATGGTGGAAGAATGAGTCCTTTGCGTTCAGCACTGACCTTGTGAGGTGATACGCCATTCAGACATCCAGCTGCACAAAGAGGGGCTTCTGTACTTGTACCCTCCGCACCTGAGTTAAAGGGCAGGCATGCTGGGCTAGTCTCCCTCCCTCTGAGGAGCTCATGGTAAGATGTAAACACGAAAAACACTCGCCCAGCAGAAGCAGCACGGGAAGTGTACAGTGGGGTACATGGACTTTCCACCATCCATATCCTGCCTTTGGCTCTATGTTCAAAGAACACTTACCAGATTGGCCTGAATCTAGAGGAGGGGCTCCCAGAGGAGATGCTATGTCCACCCTGGCGTTTTGCTTTGGTTTTTGGTGATTACATTTTGAAAAACCCAGCAACATCTGTATCTAGGTTCCATTTCACTGTGTCATAAAATAAAATCACTCTGGTGGGAAGAAACAAATCCTAAATCCCACCCATAGCCACCTCCCAAGGTAACAGAAGAAGGATCTGAGCTCGTGCTGAGAACTCAGTTGTCCTCTCCATCACTGACCTCCGCTGAAGACGGCTAGATGTCAGGTGTTGTTTTATCTGTTCTTGTTCATGGTGGTTTTTCAAGAGCAGCGATTGTGTCTTTCAGTTGGTGGTCATATTTGTATGTGCGTAAGTATGTGGTTTTAAGGAGTTTCGTGAAGCCCTTCAGTTTCTTTTCATTGAACGGAAAGGGGTATGGACCAGAAATACCCATGAATATCAGAAATGTACTCATGTAGCACAGTGTCAGAGGCCCAGCTGTGCTAGCACAGATGTGTGACAAGTTAAACAGCCATTCCCAGAGTGCTCTCCGGTGAAGGGCATCACGTCTCTGTCCTTTGCCTGTTCTGCAGAAGAGCATATGTATCAATAATATCAGTAATAGTATCTGACATTTGTATGGTTTGAATCACTTTTGAGTATTTTGAGTTACCCTGTGAAGCAGATGTTGCAAACATTACTATCCCTTGTTTACCAATAAGGAAGAGCAAACTGCTTAAGGTCTCAGAGCTAGTGAATGACAGAACTAGGTCTTAAAGAGGTCCTCTGACACCTCAGACAAAGTGCTCTGAGCAAGAAGGTAGAGGGACCCCAGCTGGGGTGGGTCCCAGAGAGTTTCTTGCAGGAACCTCCTGCCACCTCAAGGTTAGCAACACTAATAAAAATCCTGTTTCAGAGCAGCCCCTGTTCCTGGGAGAGTGAGCTGACCTGCCCCCTCTCCCCTGTACACAGGAGCCCAGAAGTATGAGACAGCCTGTCTGTAGGGAGAGGCTACTTTCTTACAAGGAAATGGGGTTGGGTGGTAATCAGACCAAGATGGTATCCAAAGCAGTTGTTTTCAGTGTATTTTGGAGGCGTGGGGAGGAGCTACATGGAGCCCTTTCTCTAATTAAAAGGCTATTGTCAGCTTCGTTCTTGGGATCTCTAATTAAAATGGTGTTCTCAGCTACGTCCTTGGAAGAGAAAGCTTCTTTGAAGGGGAATGGCTGCCTGCTACGCTTGGTCTTCCAAACTGTGCAAAGATGACCCGTCATCGGCCTGCCCACCCTCAGGTAAAGAAGGAGAGAAGGTTCTCTCCAGATTAGTAAGAGGCCAGACATTCAAGGTCTGCAACGAAGAGGGAAGGGTAGGGTGATAGGTGGAAGGTGCAGGGACAGAGTCTCGAGATCTTAAAAGAGGAGGAAGCATCCCCATAACCTTCACCTTGCTGGTCCTTCTAACTTAGCAGGGTCGTATGCTGTGGGGAACAAGAAGCTCAGATTAGCATTTGGGACCACAGGCCAGAAACTGGGACTTCCAGGGTCATCCTGATGGGACAAGCCTTTAAAGAGATGGTAAATAAGATGGTGTATAAGAAACAGAACAAAACAGAAGCATCTCAGACTTGAATGGGCAAATTGAAACAACCAGACTAGTTTGTAAAAACACACTGGCACCGCAGGAGATAGTATATGGGCACACCTCAGAGACCCTGCGGGGGCAGTGCCCGACCACAGTGAAGTGTCCCAGTAATAAAGCAAGTTCCATGAACTTTTTGGTTTCTGAGTGCATGCAAAAGTTGCGTTTACACTGTAGTCTAATCTGTTAATGCAGTACCGTTATGTCTAAAACACAATGTGTGTACTTTAAAAATACTTCATTGTGGGGCACCTGGGTGGCTCAGTGGGTTAAAGCCTCTGCCTTCGGCTCGGGTCATGATCCCAGGGTCCTGGGATCGAGCCCCGCATTGGGCTCTCTGCTCCGCGGGGAGCCTGCTTCCTCCTCTCTCTCTGCCTGCCTCTCTGCCTACTTGTGATCTCTATCTGTCAAATAATAAATAAAAAAATCTTTAAAAAAAAAAAAAAACTTCATTGCTGGGGCGCCAGGGTGGCTCAGTGGGTTAAAGCCTCTGCCTTCGGCCCAGGTCATGATCCCAGGGTTCTGGGATCAAGCCCTGCATTGGGCTCTCTGCTCAGCGGGGAGCCTGCTTCCTCCAATCTCTCTTCTCTGCCTGCTTGTGATCTCTGTCTGTCAAATAAATAAATAAAAATCTTTAAAAAAAAATAAAAATAAATAAAAATACTTCATTGCCAAAAAATGTTAAGCATCATCTGAACATCTGAGCTTTCAGTGAGCCATAATCACTGATCACTCTAACAAATGTAATAATAATGAGAAAGTTTGAAATATGATAAGAATTCCCAAAATGTGACACACAGACACGACGTGAGCAAATGCTGTCAGAAAAAATGGCACCGATAGACTTGCTCAACCCAGAGTTAAACCACAAAAGTTTAATTTGTACCAAAAAAAAACCAATGTCTGAGAAGCAGAGTGAAGCAAAGCACAATAAAACGAGGTGTATTTTAACACTGCCAAAATCCTTCTTGTTGGTGTGCATAAAACCAACGGGTGAGTAACGAGAAGGCTCTTTATTTTCCTGTTTTCAGGCTCTTAGCATTATGCAGGACTCCTGTTACCACAGAGAATTGAAAGTTAACTGTACTGCTCCATTTATGAATGAAAAGTTGCTTTAACTATAAGTGTAGGGTTTTTGGAAACTATCAAGTAGGACTGATATTATCCTTTCCAAAAATGTGGCATTGCTCAAAGTCGGGAGATGCCGTGAGATAAGGGAGGGCCTTTGGAATCTGGTGGCAACCTGTCTTGCTTCTCAGTTAAAGTCGGCATAGTTTTTAAAATATTGTTTAGGTTGTGTGCTTTTCATGTGAAAATAAAACCTAAATCAGCTTTTTAAATCTCACATGACAGATAAAAATATCTCAAATTTGTTGATTTCAGAACTTTACCATCAAGAACTTTGCCGTCAAGGTGGACTTTAGAGCCAGCTCCATGAGTTTTGCTGGTGTGTGCCAAATTGCTTACAAGGCCTTACTAAGAATTAGTTTCTAATCAAGAGTGGCAGAGCCTCTTTCAAACATCAGACAGACTCTTAGTTTTCAGGCAGTGGATTTATCTTCAAAGATGACATGCCTGTTAGTATGGAGAGATAAGCAATTACTGATTGTATTTGTCTTCTCCCCGTGTGTACAGAAGGGAAGCCCACCTCTTTGAAGTAGGCTTTGGGAAAGGTATGATATATTAGAAGATTGTTGGAATGGACATGGAGGTGGTGAAAGCTCTGAAGATAGATGTAATGTGGAAAAAATCTTGAGATACGGGGAAGGAGCTTTTGAGAAGATTTATAGGAATCGTGAAGTGTATGAGGTTAGTCTTCATTATTCTGAGAACATAAAACTTATTCCATTCCCGGAAACATCAGAATCTTGTTGGGAGTGGTGTGGGGAGAAGCAGCAAAAACACATTTGATTTTGAGCCAGGTGGTTTTTTTTTTGGTTGGGGGGGGGCTCCCTTTTTAAGTTTGTGGAAAATAAACAGACACAGTATTCACACTGATATCATATGATCAAAGTCAGAATTATATGATTTTCAAGATACAGTTTTTCTCCAAAAATTATCATTAATTTCAGTTGTTTTTAATCATGCTAATGGTTTTCAAGTAGATTAAAGTTTCAAATATAATTAAGAGGACAACTGAGAGGGGAACCCGGGTTGTTGAAAAAAGTAGGGAGGGATGAGAAATACTGGTGGAGTGTGTGAAAAGAAGTAACTTTGTTGCTCTGGGACTGTAAAGGGGACAGGGAGTTGTTCTGAACATGAACTTTATACCTGCCCCTCAGGTAGGCATGAGTACAAAGTACAGACAGCATCATATCAAAATATAGATTATTGAATACTCTGTTGAACTGAAGCTGGTTCATTCCTCAGTAATATTACTGGCACCTGATTGTGTTTGCTTGCTTTGATTAAGAAAAGAGATCAATCTTGGAGCAGCTGTGGTTTCCATAAACTAGGCCCATAATCCCTTTTTAAGTTAATAGCTTTTATTTTTCTTTTAAGATTTATTTATTTATTTATTTGACAGAGATCACAAGTAGGCCGAGAGGCAGGAGAGAGAGAGGAAGGGAAGCAGGCGCCCTGCTGAGCAGAGAGCCCGATGCGGGGCTTCATCCCAGGACCCTAGGATCATGACCTGAGCCGAAGGCAGAGGCTTTAAACCACTGAGCCACCCAGGTGCCACTTAAGTTAATAGCTTTTTTTTTTTAATTTTTTAATTTTTTATAAACATATAAAGTATTTTTATCCCCAGGGGTACATGTCTATGAATCGCCAGGTTTACACACTTCACAGCACTAACCATAGCACATACCCTCCCCAATGTCCATTACCCCACCCCCCTCTCCCAACTTCCCCAGGCACCCCTCAGTTTGTTTTGTGAGATTAAGAGTCCCTTATGGTTTGTCTCCCTCCGGATCCCATCTTGTTTCTTTTCTTCTTTCCTACCCCCCCAACCCCCCATGTTGCATCTCCCCTTCCTCATATCAGGGAGATCATATGATAGTTTTCTTTCTCCGATTGACTTATTTCACTAATCATGATACCCGGAGAAAGGGGAACCCTCCTACACTGTTGGTGGGAATGCAAGCTGGTGCAACCGCTCTGGAAAACAGCATGGAGGTTCCTCAAAAAAGTTGAAAAAAGTTAATAGCTTTTAAATAAAAGCCCTCATTCTAGGTCTATGTTGTTAGCTTTACTGATTCCATGACATAACCACAGTTTCTGCTTTTTTTTTTTAATTAACATATAATGTATTATTAGCCCTAGGGGTACAGGTCTGTGAATCACCAGGTTTACACACTTCCCAGCACTCACCATAGCACATACCTTCCCCAGTGTCCATAACCCCACCACCCTCTCCCTAACCCCTTTCCCCCGGCAACACTCAGTTTGTTTGGTGAGATTAAGAGTTTCTTATGGTTTGTCTCCCTCCCAATCACATCTTGATTCATTTATTCTTTTCCTACCGCCTAAGCCCCCCATATTGTATCTCAGCTTCCTCATATCGGAGATCATATGATAATTGTCTTTCTCGGATTGACTTATTTCGCTAAGCATAATACCCTCTAGTTCCACCCACTTCATCGCAAATGGCAAGATTTCATTTCTTATGATGGCTGCATAGTATTCCATTGTATATATATACCATATCTTCTTTATCCATTTATCTGTTCGTGGACATCTAGGTTCTTTCATGAGTTTGGCTGTTGTGGACATTGCTCCTATAAACATTTGGGTGCACATGCCCCTTCGGATCACTACGTTTGTATCTTTAGGATAAATACCCAGTAATGCAATTCCTGGGTCATAGGGTAGCTCTATTTTCAACTTTTTGAGGAACCTCCATGCTGTTTTCCACAGTGGTTGCACCAGCTTACATTCCCAACAACAGTGTAGGAGGGTTCCCCTTTCTCCGCATCCTCACCAGCATCTGTCATTTCCTGACTTGTTAATTTTAGCCATTGCGACTGGTGTGAGGTGGTATCTCATTGTGATTTTGATTTATATTTCCCTGATGCCGAGTGATGTGTGGAGCACTTTTTCATGTGTCTGTTGGCCATCTGGATGTCTTCTTTCCAGAAATGTCTGTTCATATCCTCTGCCCATTTCTTGATTGGATTATTTGTTCTTTGGGTGTTGAGTTTGCTAAGTTCTTTATAGATTTTGGACACTAGCCCTTTATCTGATAAGTCGTTTGCAAATATTTTCTCCCATTCTGTCAGTTGTCTTTTGGTTTTGTTGACTGTTTCCTTTGCTGTGCAAAAGCTTTGGATCTTGATGAAGTCCCAGTAATTCATTTTTGCCCTTGCTTCCCTTGCCTTTGGTGATGTTCCTAGGAAGAAGTTGCTACGGCTGAGGTTGAAGAGGTTGCTGCCTGTGTTCTCCTCAAGGAGTTTAATGGATACCTTTCTCACATTGAGGTCCTTCATCCATTTGAGTCTATTTTCATGTGTGGTATAAGGAAATGGTCCTGTTTCATTTTTCTGCATATGGCTGTCCAATTTTCCCAACACCGTTTGTTGAAGAGACTTTTTTCCACTGAACATCTTTCCTGCTTTGTCAAAGATTAGTTGACCATAGAGTTAAGGGTCTATTTCTGGGCTTTCTATTCTGTTCCATTGATCTATGTGTCTGTTTTTGTGCCAGTACCATACTGTCTTGATGATGACAGCTTTGTAATAGAGCTTGAAGTCTGGAATTGTGATGCTACCAACTTTGGCTTTCTTTTTCAATATTCCTCTGGCTATTCAGGGTCTTGTT